>JANSLP010000106.1:0-94474 GCA_029298735.1 Ophiostoma sp. CBS 140.51
ACTTCTTATATATGCAAAACGGTGGGCGGCAGCGACGGTTTTCTTTGGGCAGGCGTTGTGTCTATTTCAACTTGAGTTTTGGTTTTCTTTTTTTTTTTTTTTGGTTCTGCTTTCTTTTCAACTCAATTCCACATTCACCTCACCACCAATCATGTGGTCCTCACCCATCTTTGCCTGGGCCGCGGCGACGGGCAACCTCGCTCTTCGACATCTGCCTCTCTTGAGCCGACAAGATGTCGACGCCTCCGCCGGCACCTCTTCCATCACCTCCAACCCCGTCCTCTTGATTGGTGGCGGTTCTTCTGGGGCGATTGCTGCCGCTACATTTGACGGTTCCGTCTTTAACATTGTCGCAAACACGACCCTCGAGGGCACCGATCCGAGCTGGCTGCTGTACAAGGATCCCAATCTGGTGTATGCCGTCGACGAGAACTCCAACATTACACGACTCTTTGAGTTTAACGCCACAACCAACAGCTTTGACCTCCTGCAAGAGGCACAGGGATCGTCCGGGGTTGTGTTTTTGGAGTACAACCTCGAGTCCACCCGCATGGTCGGCGCCGCCTATGGAGCGGGTCAAGTGGACGTCTGGGACGTGTCCGCTCCAGACGGCAGTATGACACTCCTCAAACAGATTGTCAGTGATGACCCGCTGGGACCAAACACTGCACGGCAAGACGCACCGCATCCTCATCAAGCCTTGTTGGAGTCTAGTGGACGGTTCTTTGTCGTCAACGACCTCGGTACCGACACTTTGTTGGTCATCGACTCTCTGGACGACGCTTTCGAAGTCGTCAACCACGTCAGGGTCCCCGACGCCGGCTGCGGTCCCCGCCACGGCGCTTTTTTCCCCGCAACGGGCGCCGATTTCCCGACAAACTATCTCGTGGTGTGCGAGCTGCTGAGCTTGGTCGAGGTGTATTCACTCAACTTTACCAGTGAGGGCAATCTCACGTTCGCCCACCTCCAGTCGATCAGTACCTTTGACCCCGCGGCACCCCCTGCCAACGCCACGACGGCCACCGCCGCCGAGATTGTCGTGTCGGCCGACAACCAGCACGCCTATGTGAGCAACCGCAACACGGGGAACGAGACGGACAGTCTGGCGCATTTTGGCGTGACGGGGGCTATTGGTAGCAGCAGCGGTGACTCTCTGACTCTCACCTTTGTCGAGTTGATCTCGTCCGGCGGCCTACAACCACGCATGGTTTCACTCAGCACAACAGACGGCACCGAGTCGGTCGTCTTCACGACCAACCAAGACGGCGCGGCCGGCCTGCTGGCCATTTCGCGGGACAGCACAAGCGGCAACTTGACAGCAGATGTGAGTTCGGCGCCGAGTGTGCCACTGTCCGTGTTTGGTACGGCAGGGAACGGGCCGCAGTACGTCCAGCAGGTGCCCATCATTCTGGGTTAGGTGTAGACAGCAATTGTAGACAATTTGATTTATTAATTCGTTGTAGCTAAACGTATTACACATAAACTGAACCACCTCCTCTCCTGCTACTCACCCTCCAACAACCTCGTTGCTACGCGGGTAGAAAAGACACCCCATCATTCCGTACATACAGCCTCGCCCGCTTGTCTTCACACGATGGGTCCTGCACACCGGGCAGCACCAGACTCAGTTGCGTCCGTCCTTCTGCAGCATGGGTGGACGCCGTTTGTATGATTTGTCGTAGAAACGAGACCAGCCTCTGCAGGTGCTGCTGGTTCTCGGCCTCCCACTGTTGCAGGCGGTCCTCCACGCTCTGCACGCTGACATTGGCCTCGAATGTACCGTTGGAATGCCCCGCTTCGTACAGTTGCGGCGTCCGTCCAAAGTAGAGCTGGCTCTCCGGCCGGCAGCAGACATACCTCGCCAACGCCTTTGGCCCAAGGTCGGCCATTATTTGGGGTTTGGCGGCGTCGTACGTCTTGATTTCGACGACGTGGGATGCTGACGTTGGAGTGGATGGCCCGCAGGGCCATTCAACGGAGAGAGTGGACGAGGAGACGTCTGACATCTCCTCATCCTCATCTTCAACACCCTCCATCAACACGGAAAAGCGTGAACCTTTTGTCTTGGGCGGACTGGACGGCGTCGACATTGCCATTTTGGGCGAGACGGGCGGCGACGGGAGGTGTCCTCTGTCTCTCCATGGTGTCGTCGACTTCGACTTCGCCTTCTCCACCTGGTCATACTTTCCATCCGCCTCGCAGTGCAGGGCAATGCGCAGTCCGCCCAGTTCGTAGTACAGCACACGGTGGTGGGAGAAGGAGCCTCGCAAAGAGGCGGGGAGGTCGTCGGGGTAGCGGCATGTCGCCGCCGCAAAATTGCTGCCGTAGCCATAGCTAATGTCGTGGTTGGGATCGTCTTTCCAGGGTTGGAGGAGGACTACCCGACGCCCGACGCCGGTAGGCGGAGGGCCACCCCCACCCCGACTGATGTCGGGAATGGTTGGGACTGACCGCACCTCCACATCCACGCGCTTCGTCATCCCCGTGGTGCGGACCAGATGGTCGTACAGCCTGTACACACTCCCGGCACTGGCGACGACATCACACGTGCCGTCCAGCACGTCCACGTCGGGGGACATGCACTGCACCGAGCGGATTAGTGGTTCTAGTCTGTAGGTATAAACGGGATACACCGCCGGTACACTGCTGTCGCCATCCGGTTTTAGTTGGAGAGCAGCGGTCGGCGGCGAGAACTGTGGCGGACACCCGGGGACGGCAATCCTGTTGTCGCCCAGCTTGTTAAAGCTGCCCAGCACGCGTTCGCCAGTGATGCCGACATGGCCAGAAAGAGGCGTGGCTTCTTCGAGTGTCTCCCCTTCGGACAACCCGTCGACAATGAGTGACCACCGCTTGCGACCCTTGTCCATTAGACCCTTGTAACGCTCGACACTGTGAGCATACTTGGTCTGGTCCTCGGCCGGGTGAAAGTAGGTACATTTCCCCTTGCGGAAATTTTTGCAGTTGAAGCCGAATTTGCAACGGCCGTGGTGGCTGTAGCCGGTCGGGTTGGTGGACCGTCTGGTTGAGCGCCAGGGGGTTGACATCGTGAGGTGGGTAGTCAGAAAAAAAAAAGAAGAAAATGGAGAAGATGTTATTGTGGCGAGTTGCACAGTTTGACAGGTTCACATCAATGTACACAGGCGATTGTCGTCGTTTATGTATGAGGTGCAGAAAAGACTTTCATACATATAAAGAGTGCCAGCCTTAAGAGAACGTACGGGTAGACATCCAAAGTCAATTGGGATGAGGCTCTACTATTACACTCTTCAGAAGAAGCGGATGCTCAAGCTCAGCCTTGCCCTCTTTGGTTTCTAGGCGACACCATCATGCAACTGTCCACGCAGCTGTCCGCGCAATCGTCTATTGTTGATGTCTTCTTTCCATCACAGTCAATCTGTCCAGCCTTGGACTGACGTGGACATGCTGGCTGCCAACCAGAAATTAAATCGTAATGTTGCTGCTTCCCCGCGTTGGATGAGAACGTGCAATCGGTCGCTCAGCCTCACTTTGTTCTGTCGTCAAGCGAAAGCCAATTGCAATTGACACCAGGCAGCAACTGCACTTTTGGATGCTGCAAGCAGCACGCGGCTGGATGAGTGTGGGTGGTTTCGCGAGCGGCCCCATTGGCGGGCCGTCAATGCAACCAACCCTTCTCATCACTGTGGTGCATCCCCCTCCACCTTTAACAGCCACTCAACAAATAAGGCGGCACTGTCGACACCCACGACGACGGCATCTGAGGGTGCACCAAACAGTCGACCCAGCGGCTGTGGGGGGAGGTCGCCAAGCGTCCGCACGACAAAGTTTCCATTTTCTCCTGCAGGCTCACACTCGACCAAGACTGCATTCCATCCTGCAGCATGAGCACCGGCAACGTCCCTGGGCGCCTCGTCGCCGACATAGACCTTGTCCCAGTGGGCGGGGCCGGCGTCTGCGTCTGCGTCTGCGTCGACACCGCCCACCCTTGGCAGCAACTCCTCGGCCGCACGAAAGATGGCCGGGTCGGGTTTCTCGATGCCGACATCATAAGACATGCAATGGAAGTCGATGTCGTAGGTCGAGGGTGACGGTGACACCGTCGTCTCTTTGCCATACCGAAGAGGACTCACTCTTAGGCCAAAAGACGACAGGATGCCGGGCACGCGGTCGTCCGAGTTGGTAATGACGCCGACGACGATCCTTCTGTAGGCGCTCTGTCTCTCTTTTAGAGAGCGCATCAGCCTGGGCAGCCGCTCGTCCATGGTGTAGCCCTCGCTGGATGCGAACCGTTCCAACAGTTGTGGTGCCAGGCCGGGGGGGACTGTCTCGACAAACGGCCGGAAGGTCTCCTCAATCACTTGCGTCCACCACGCCGTCGCGCCCATCCCGCTCGTCCAGCGGCCATAGTTGGGGTGCTTGCGGGATTGTTGTTTGAACGCGGTGCGAAAGGCCGTCCTCAGCTGAGAGTCCGAAACGTCTGTGGCCAGTCCAAATTGACGGCGCGCGACGTCGCCGTACTGCCTTTCGATTGGCTGTTTGATGCGGAAGAGCGTGCCGAACGCGTCAAAGCAGAGCAAGAGGTTGCGTTTCATTGTGATGTGGGGTGTGTATGTGTGTTTGTGTGTTTGTGTGTTTGTGTGTTTGTGTGTTTGTGTGTTTGTGTGTTTGTGTGTTTGTGTGTTTGTGTGTTTGTGTGTTTGTGTGTTTGTGTGTTTGTGTGTTTGTGTGTTTGTGTGTTTGTGTTGAAGAGAGATGATGCTTGATGCATGATGTATGATGTATGACGATGTTGGTGTCAATGTCCACTGCCAACAGCTGCTTATGTGGGGCTGTCGGCGCTGTATGTCGTAGTTTTGTTGACGTTCGGGTGGGGCAGAAACAAGGGGCAGCCGCTAACTCACATTGAAATCGAGTGGAAGCACGGCTGATTTGTTGTCTGCTGTCTTTG
The DNA here is from genome assembly GCA_029298735.1 of Ophiostoma sp. CBS 140.51. Lineage (NCBI taxonomy): Eukaryota > Fungi > Ascomycota > Sordariomycetes > Ophiostomatales > Ophiostomataceae > Ophiostoma > Ophiostoma sp. CBS 140.51. Next base: position 4,928 of record JANSLP010000106.1, read on the forward strand.
TCTTCCCATTCAATCTCTTCATCCTGTTGGGTCTCCTCTCCTGTCATCTTTGCCTTCTATCCGATCTCAATGGGCCTCAATGGGATATAGACGAGGTGAAAGAGAAAAGTAATACAAGACGAAAGAATTGCCACCCATAGCAGTCCACCAAAACAGACTCTCTCTTCATCCGTTATTGTCATAAACTCTCATTAACCATTCAGCTCCTATATTCCTATATAACAGGTATCAAATTACATCAGACTGAACTGGACATCAACTCGTATTGCAAGATCCAGCGCCTGTCGGCGCCTCCTCTCGCTCTCAATGCGAATGGTGACTGTCCACCTTCTTTGTGTTGTCGTCCATGACCTTCTTGGCAAAGTCGACAATGCCCTGGAAATAGTCCTTCTTCTTTTGGGTGACACTGTCGTCCGTCGCCAGCTCACCTTCGGCCGGCTCCACCACTTCCGGTTCGTCCGGAGCCGTCGCCGAAAACAGGTCGGCAATCGTGCCCTTGCCCGTCGCCCGCTGGTACACCGCAAATGCCGTCCCAAACTCCCGGTGCTTGCCCACCTGGATCGCGTCCAGTAGAAAGAGGGCAAAATTCTGGCAGTTGTTGCTAATCAGATTGTACGCGGGACGCTTCTGCCGCATATTGAAAATGACCATCTCGCCCGTCTGCCGCAGCGCCTCGTCATTGAAATGCGTCTTGCCCACTTCAAACGTGTGCCACTCGTCCGTCACGACCTTTTCGTTGATGTAAATAACATCCAGGTGCTCGTCCATCCACAGCTCGTGGCAATAGTCGCCCACCAGCACGGCCCAATGTTGCGTGGGGTCGGGGTACCGATGGATCTTGTCCGTAATCAACTTCCCCAAGCCTGTCTTCTCGGCGAACCATTTGCCGGCAAACCCGGCGACGGGGTGCCAGCCAATGTGCACTGTGCGTTCGGGGCCGTGGATCTGGGCTTCGGCGGGGGGAACGACATTAGGACGGGCGCCGAGTCCCAGCGTCTGCTGCAGCTTGAGCTTCCCCTTTAAGAGTTCATTCTCGCCAAAGGAGAGTCCGCTCTTAAAGAGTCCCTTGAGGCGTTCGCGCTTTGAGTGCGACTCTTCGTGTCCGTCGTCGCTGCTTTCGTGGTCGCCCACGGCCGTCGCCGCCTCGGCCACTTCGGGGCTCTCCGCCGCCATTTCCGCAATGGAGGAGTGCATCTGATGTGCCGGTAGTGTTTGAGGGAGGGTGTGTCGCACGACGGAGTCGACAAAGCTGTCGTGGTGGTTGAGTGTCAGAGCAAGTCGTGACGGCGAATGTCGTGTTGCGTCATTTGGGGGAGGGACCCTTTTATTTTCTTTACGAGCGGCGCACGGCTTTGCGACGTGGATGCGCTGGCCGGAAAGAACCCCTCACTAGGCCCTAGACTGCGCCAGGGAACGCGCAACATGCGCCCAGCGCCAGCCAATGAAATTCAATAAACTGTGCGCCAGGAACCAGGAGGGAGCCCAAACGGAGAACCCAGCTGCCGACAGCGCTAAAAGCTTGAGTTGAGGTTCAGCCGCACCGCGCGATCGAGACCAGACGACGATCTCAATCGACAGTACTTTCAACGCTCATGTGGCGATAATGACTTTTATTGATAAGAGTTTAAAGAAAGTTAAAGGCAACTATGATTGTATCCTTTGATCCTTTGCTAACAACGGAATCAAGAAAGGGAGAGTAGAGAGAAACCGTGTTGAAACAAAGTTAATGTTTATTCAAAATTGAATAAAACATTTTAAAAAAGAAAAAAGAAAAAAAGAAAAGAAAAAAAGGCAATTTATAAACTCATAGCTCATCTAAAACTGAATTTATTTGTGAAAAGAGCCTTTTATTTTACTTGTTCACTTGGTACATTGATTTCCTTGCAACACAACACACACCAGACTCGACAAACAATAAAATTGTAAGGCAACATGCCAGAGTGGTTAATGGGTAAGACTCGAAATCTTATGGCTTCGGCCGCGTAGGTTCAAATCCTGCTGTTGTCGTTTTTGTCGTTTGTCTTTTTGTTGTCGTTTCTTTTTGTTTTTACCAAATGTCCATCAACACATGTCCTCCAACATCACTTCTTAAATCTTCGCCGCCGCAATGATCGGTCCGCCCGGTCCCTCCTGCAGGAAAGCCACCGCCTCGGTGCCGTGGTGCATCGCCGACTTTGGGACAGGCAGAGGGACCGTCAGGTTGCCGCCCTGCCATTGGCCGGCCTTGGTAATGTCAATGACGGCGTTGTGGTGCGGCAGTTTCTTGCCCTTGTTGGGTCCCTTGCCGATTTTGATGTTTTGGTCGGATGAGCGGTAGGTGGCCACAAGGATGTCGTAGACGGGAGTCGACGGAGCCGCGGCAGCGGCAGTTGTCGGCACGCCGTCCGTGCTCTCAGTCTCGGTCGTGGTATGGCTATGACTGTGCCCATGAGAGTGCTGGCCCGGTGCATCCGAGTCAATCCGCACCTCCGTGTCGTTGGCATCCAAATACACATGCCACGGCAGCTGGATCCCCGACCGCGCGCGGTCCACCGTCTCGTGCACTTCGTCGGCTCCCTTGGCGCCAGAAGCATCGGCTAGTCCGTTGACGACAACCTGCGGCGTAAATAAAGTGTTGCGTCCCCACCGTTTGACGTACGCACGCTGCCGCTGGTCGCCAGGGCCGTTGCTGGCCAGTGTATCCTTCCACCCGAGATGGTCAAACAGCGTGACGTTGTAAGTCAGTAGCAAACGGTTGGGCCGCTCGGTGGCGGCCTTGATGATGGACGGGACGGCGGGCGGGCATGAGACACAGCCCTGCGATTGGAACAGTTCCACGAGCGCTAAAGGCTCAAAGTCGACAAAGCACGCGCCCGTGTGCTGATGGTTGGGGTCGTCGCCGACAGGGTTGCCGTTGTCGTCCAGCGTGATGGAGCAGACCAAGGGCGCTGGCTTCTTGCGGCGGAAAAGGCGGCGAAGGAAGGACATGATGGGAGGTTTGGTGGTGGCGGTGTTGAAGGTGGGTTTGTTGGGTGGATCGAGGCGAAGTGATGATGGTGATGGTGATGATGAAGATGAAAGTCTGTAAACGAGGGATTGTCTGGTCTGGCCACGTACTTATATCCCAATTGTTCAGTACGATTCACGGCCCTCGTCCAAAAGGGGAAGTTTTGATTAGTTGATTAGTCTGATGGAAAATGATGACGGCCATTTTCCAGACTTAAACAGCGCCCATCTCACCCAGCAAGCAAAGAATGTCTGATGCACGACAGAAGGCTGTGTTTCTTTTCACTTTCCTACTCTCGTCATCTGTTTTACCCAAATAAGAAACGTCCGCATCTCATCCTTCGCGAATTCTTGCATCTCTTTCTCACTCCTTGTTGATAGTCATTCTCAGCCGTGGGTCATCACGAGAATACCAGCCAATCAGCCAGCACCATCTCTGGCCGTGCAGCTGGCAACCCCGGAAGGCATGCAAGTTTGAACTCTTCAGGGCTGGCATGGCCTGGCACGGAGGCAAATACGGTGAGATGCATGTCGTATCTAGGCGGGCCAGCGCCGGGAGGGACAGTAAGTTTTTGCGCGGGGGTGGAGAGGTTGACAAGGGGTCATGTAGAGTGGCTCGAGTGGCTACAATAAACAAAACAGTGGCGAGTAAGTGATCAAAAGGGAAATATCGATTATGATTATGATTATGGTTATTATTATTGTTATCATTATCATTAGTAGAATACATTGTACTGCGGCCGCTTGAGCTTGTCTTGATACACGGGCAACTCACACTGGAGTCTCGTAGCTGCTCACAACTGCCAAGAAGCCTACTGGCAGATTGCTTTGTCCGACGCACTGTCGTATCTTGATACTCAAAGTGCAGACCTTCCCCTCTCGAACAGTGAACACACTGAACCTTCACGGTGCCTAAATGATAGTGCCGTTCGCCACGTGTTGACCGCAGGGAGTGACTCCATCATCTCTGGGGACAGGCCGGTCCGCAAAATCGGTCCATGTAGATGACTCTGCCATTGGACAGAGGTTGGCGGTGCATCGGGACCAAAGTCTTGCCAAACAATCACTCGCAGCCGGCCAGTCTTGGCATCCGTAGATACGGAAAAGTCGGTGGCGCAGTGGTCGCAGCTCGACATCACAAAGTGCTCCGGGTTTTCTATTTCTGTGTCGCTATTTTCTGGGTCACTGTGGCGCTCGGGTGTGTATGTAACAAACCGATTCCACCGCGCACTGGAAACGGAACGGCGCGTCGACGTAGCGAAGTCCCCTTGGTGTTACCTTGTTGCGGTTGATGGTATAGGGGCGGTTGTTGTCAACGTCGTAGTACTCACTGTACGGATAATCTTGATCGCCTTCTCCTCTGAATGGGTAGGATGGGCTGTTGATGCCAAAGAAGCCCGAGCCTGAGCCGGCGCCGGAGCCTCAGCCCCAGCTCCAACCCCAACCTCAACCCCTGGCCGTGCGAATATTCCGCTTTCCATACTCTACGTGTCAACATGTATAGAAGTGAAGAAGAGAATCTATGTGGTCAAAGATCTATTGCAACTTGAAGGTCTTTGGGCTTTCCAAAGTATGGTCTTTTGACGAGATTCTCTTCCATCTCCAAAGTGCCAGACGATACTGAGGAGTTGGCCTCGACCGGCCTTGTCTGTTACTAATCTGAGCATCGGACCTCTGAGTCTAAAAGACCAACAAAAAGACCCACAGAATATCGATCAATATGACATTCGATACTTTACACAGACAGATCATTGAAAGTTTCTCGTCCTTCTCAGTTCTAGACGATGCGGTTGTAGGGTTGTCGTTGTCTCGTGTAAGTGCCAACGACGATCACGTGTGTGTGCCGAATCGCGCCTTGGTTTTGATGCAGAGATCACGTGCAAAACCATCCCCCGCCCTTTCTCCATTTGGGTCAGTGTAAAAATAGTTGGTCTTGGCACGGCAAGGCAGGCGGCCCGCTCTTAGGGCTTCGGGTTCTGCTAATTGGGACGCCTTAAACTTGGCGATGATGCACGTCAGTTGCATGTACATTGTTTTAGATTTATCAGTTCTGTTCGACATTGCTTCTCGACTCTATTTCACACTATTGTTTCTCTCTTCTTTTTACGTCTACCTCATACACCAATCATACGGCATGGCGTAACATCTTCCCTCCTAGCTTTTTTACATCTCATGCGCCAGAGCGCGCAGGTCCTCCTCGCCCATCTCGCCGTCCCAGCCGTGCTCAATCAGGTACTGGCGGAACTTTTCGTCATTGATGGACAGGTCCTCGCCCGTAATGTCGGGAACAAAGAAATACGTGACCAGCATGCCGGCGACACCGCAAATAGCAGCCACAATAAATGTCCAGCGCTTGCCCAGGTTGTTCTGGATGGGCGTAAAGGCCTCGGTACCGACAGCAGCACCCGTCTTGCCGAGGGCGGCACTGATACCGTAGCACGTACCACGGACAGCGGTGGCGTAGCTCTCAGAGGACAGTAGACCGAGCATGTCGCCGGGACCCAGGTTGCCAAAGGACATCATGAGGCCGTAGAAGACGATAAAGAGGGGCAGAATCTTGGTAATCTTGTCGTAGGCACAGCCTATGATCAGACCAAAGACGAGGTAGCCCGAGAAGCCGAGAATCATTGTGTTCTTGCGGCCAATGCGGTCACAGAGGTAGGCGCCTGCGAAAACACCGGGCAAGGCAACGACGCCCAGCAGCAGATCCCACTCGGCCGTCTTGAGGATTGAGTTGCCGGACGACGGCACGACGGAGGCAATGATCAATCCAGAGAAGACACCATTTGGAAACGTGATAAAATCGTATAAGAACCACGCGCCACACGTTCCAATCAACGTCTTCCAGTAGTAGCGCAGCACCAGCTTGTAGGGCACACGCTTCTTGATGGCACCGCGGCGGTACAGCTTGGAGTTGAGCATCTTGAGACGGAAGTAAAAGACGGACAGCGGGAAGATAACACCAATGCCCATGCATACGCGCCAGACGGTCGACAGATGGTTGGTGCCGGCGGCCGAGAGCACAATCATAAAGACGATAATGGCCAGCGGGCCACCAAACGACAAGGGCAGGTTGGTCACCAGAATAAAAATGGGACCGCGCTGCTTGGGCGTGTGCTCGTTGGCGGCTTCCGAGGCCGACGTGCTTGACGCCGGGTACTCGCCGCCCGTGCCGAAACCGACAATACCGCGCGAAACCGTCAGCATCCAGAACATGCCTAGGGTGGTGACACCATGCGAGGCCGTGGCCAGGATACCACCCAGCACAATCATGAGCGTGGTGACGATAATGGCCGTCTTGCGGCCCATGTAGTCGCAGGTAAGGCCGACGACGACCTGGCCGAGAATCTCGCCTACCAACAAAGCGTTGGAGACCTGGGTGCTGACGGCCGAGGTGTAGACGGTAGGGTACTCCTTCTTGAAGAGGACGTTGCACATGGTCATCAAGTTGTTTTGGTAGCCGTCCGAAATCAAAGCCGCGCCGGCGCAGATCTACACGGTGCGTTAGTAGGTTAGAATGTACGGGGTGACTCCAAACGGGCGCGTGAACCCAAGGGCGGGCACCCTCCAGTCCCCGGTGGAAGCATGGACTTTGAAATAACATACAATAGTGAACAAATCCGAAATGGACTGCTTCTTCTCCGAGACGGGCTGGGCCACAGGGCCAATTTCGCCGCCGGACTTTTCGTTGGCTGCATCGACAACAGCGCCATCGTGGGCGTGGGCGACCTGCTTCTCGTCAGAGCTGACCTGCTCGAGGCTGCTGCTGGCAGGGGCGATTTCTGCCATGGTGGGGGGTTGGCGAGGTGGTCGTGAAAGTGAAGTGTGTTACAGAGGGAGAGGGAAGAGAAGAAAGACAAAAGAGACGGCCAAAAAAAAAAAAAGAGAGAGAGAATGACGGGGACACGATGGATAAAGTACTCTGACGATCAACGGAAGCACGTTTCCTTGCCTTGCCTTCTTGCCTGCCGCTGAGAGCTTCGTCCTTCCAGAAGAGGAGAAGGGGACTGAGACTGGAGACTGGGGAGACCTGCACGAGTCGTCGTGTGTTCGGCCTTCGTCCTTCGTGGGTTTTTTTGTCCTTCGATTTTCCCCGTCGTGTAGCGTAGGGGCACATATTGAAAAATAAAGGTTGATGTACAACATTGGCCCAATCTGGCAACTCCTTTTGCAAGTCCCATCGATCCCTTCCTCTTTGCTGTCTAGCGTGGACTGCACGGTATCATTTTAGACAACCGACGACTTGGAGCGGCCTTGTGCGGGTTTTGTAGCGGCTTTCCAAACGATCCAGACTTTTCTTTGGCGGGGATTCGAGGGGTTGGGTTCCTGTCCAGGACTCCTATTTGGGGTTGGTTGTTTACCGCGGTTTTGTCTGTTTTCTGTGCAGCCCCCCCTCGCCCTTCGCTTGCCTCGCTTGTCTCCTATCTCATTTCCTATCTCTCTTAATTTATGCTTGTCTGCTCGTTATCCCTCATCCCAAGGTTGTGAGCGGCTGTTTATGCGGCGAGTTTTGCGCTCCTGACTTTTCCTTGCTTTCCTCGCCGTCATACATGCGTTGTCAAAGTTGTCTTGTGCGTAGAGGCTGCCCTAATCCCCGCCCCAAAATAAAGATGTCTGTTGGTGCACGAGCTGAAGTACAAGTACGAACTACATACGCACTCCGCGTACGGAGTACGGCACAAGGTGAAGGTAACAAAGTTTCGATAATTCCATTTCGTCTTCGTCTTCGTCCTTTTTCCATCTTCGACTCTCATTTCACACCTGTCCACGTGGGCAATCCCTGGTCCCCAGGGACCCCACGTGAAGATCTTCTCGCGTGTAGTTGCGTAGTTGCGTGTAAAAGAAGTGGGAAAGGCTGTCGTTAGGGTGCACTCGGTGTCGATACGAGAGGACTTTTTTTGTCGCTTGTTTGATTTTCTGGCATGATTCACCTTCTCCGTGAACTTGTTATTCCCAGAGACGGCTGTAAGAACGAACAGACAAAAATCACCGGGTTGCATTTGCAGTGGAGTCGGAGCAACAACGTCGGCAGACAGAGAGAGTCCTTCACACCAATCGCCCTAGCCTTGGATGCCAAAAGTCGCAAGAACCCGCACCCACGCCAAGTAAGCCAGTTTCGTTCCAAGACCGGCACACGTGCACCATCAACAACCACTATCTCACATCAACGGCAGCCACCAAAAGCTTGTTTTCGCCTTTTCTTGGCAAAAATTCCCGAAGCACTTGAAAGCTTGGCCAGCCTCGTAGATTTTTTTATGAGTTTTCTTTTTCCAACGGTTGATATGCCGCGTGGCAGTGGCTCCTTTTCTATTCTTTTCCTTTTCTTTTTCCCAACGGCGTCGAAGGATTGTGGGTTCTTGCGTGAGATGTGCTTCCAAGGTAAAGGACAGACGAGAAGAGACGGGTAAAACGGGAAACGAGCTGCGACTTACACGAGAGGAAATACTGAAATGGACTAAAGGGGAAATTATTGAAGAATAAAAAAAGACAATCGTCTCACATGGCAGAGATGGAAATGAAGTGGTTGTTGAAAGAAGAGATATATGAAAATGATAGAATAGCTGAATTGGCATAGTACTCACAACCGAGAGAAGGAATAAACCTAAGTTTGTTTTCTTTTTGTCACTTAGCTTCGCAGTGTATTTATTATGTTCCTTATTTTCTTAAAAAAAGTGTAGCGAGATATATAACATGATAGACAACTTTTTTTTTCTTTAAAAACAATCCCAAAACACATCAAAATTGTTCTCACTTGAACGTTTCTTAAAACTAGTAGGAGCTATCATTGGCCATATAAGGCTGTAACTACTTTTCACAGAGTCTTTTAAACATGACCAGGTGTGAATACAGATCTCTCAGGGCCACGGTGAAGTCATCTCAATTCTATATAATACTGCATGATGCTCCGTCCATACCACGTGGAAGGATCGTCGCCGCAAGCATGGCTTGCATGAGGCCGCAATCTACAAGTATGCATGGATGATACTGCACAGACACCCCAGTTTGCCTGTGAAGGAAAGACCTTCCACCAAAAAAGTCCAACATGCCATAAGGGGCCTCTTTGACCCTCTTTGTTGTAAAGTCTTTCGTGATATAAACTTTCCACGCCGAAACAAATGTTGTTTACAGTGTCCAACCAGCAGAATCGTTGTACGTTCCCAGACCAAGGCAGATGCGAACAGCCTCTTCCGTGCTAGCAAGTCTCCTACAAGAATAGCAGTCATACTTTGCTAGTCGTAGTAGAGGCATTAGTGAGGCTCCCTTGACGGTCGAAGGTAGTGGCCAAGGATAGGGGTGAGGACGAGGATAACTGCAGCGATGCCTCTGAATCTGCTCTAGCTGCCTATTTCTTGGGCTTGGTCTTGGTCTTGGCCTTTGGGCAAGAAGATGCCAGAAACATTGTGTTTGCATGGCCGATGAATGTTGCCTCTCAAAGAGACAATGAACCTTAAAAGAATAATAAAAGTAGATATGATACGGCATTAGATTCTATTCTACTTTTCTTTTGGAAAAAAGATTTGTTAAACATCTGCTAGATTTATACATAATATGATGGGGCCACCCACGAGATCGATACCCATCTAAATATTTGAAAATTATCTAGTAGAGTCTTAATGACAACACCAAAATGACAGCCAGTGTATGTACTGCTAACGAGCACACCCCATTTCTAGTATCGTGACAGATGTTGGCTGGACATGTAAGAACAATAACTACGTCAGATCCCATGTGAAACGACATGAAATACAAAACACGTTTTACTCTCTTGAACACAGAGTTATTTTTGTCTTTTTTAAGACTACCCGAGATGAGGTTCCTATGCCGTTTTGTCATGTAATTAAGTGGTGAATTTCTTCTTTTTGGCAGTTCCATGGAGCATCGTTGCATAATATTCAACCTCAAACACCACGAAGCAATAATACCTGCAACAGGACAAAAAACGATGCCTTTTTCATTCTCTATTTGGTCGCGTTGAAGACTGATATGTCATGTTTTGTACTTGCCTGTTTGTACGCATATGAGACTTTTGGACTCTGTTCTTTACAGCTAAAATCATCAGTCAGTCACCTTATTAATAAATTTACAGTTGAAAATACATGACCACAAAAAAAGTAGCCGCTATCCTCTCGCCACCATGTTGTTGTTTGTGAATCTTATATTTCAGAACCATATATACTGGTGGAAAGATAGCGTTAAAACTTCTATTTTATGTACTTTATTTATGCCCAAGAACCAACGAAACTTTGTTGACCCCTTACTGCAAACGGTATATCTTTTCTTTCTCACTTTACTTTGTCCTCCTTCAACAAACCCGACATTTGAAACTATACATCCATCAGTTCACAATGTCTTCCAACGAATCCAACCAAGTAAACTATCCATTGGTTCTGGAGCTGCAGCTCCAACCGCAGCAGTCACCCTCGACGGCTAGTCCGCAGCAGAGAAAACCCACCGCCATGGCCCTCGCCCTCTTTATATGGACCATCCACAGTAACATTTTCAACAGGGAGAGCCTATTGAACCTGGTGAATCTCGCACTCACATGCAGCGATGTACGGTCAGCGTTAAAGGGCGTGGCCGACATGCCATCGCTGCGCAAAAATTCTGAGAGAGCCGGGCGTCGTTGCGAATTTATTCATGTTCTCTGGTCCATGGCTTGCGACATACTAGACCACTACGTCTGTGAGCACTGTCTGCATCTTCACCGTGCCCATGATGACGAAGGACACGCCCAAGATGTCGCCCTTGTTGAGAAGGTGTCCCGGCAAAAGACACGGGGGGACAACAATACACTCATGTGCCCCAAACTGTGGTGGGCCGACCCTCATGCAGCCCTCGCACCACCATGTCGTCGTCAAAGTGCCAAACTAAACAGCGGGACAGAATACAAGAACGAATACGAGCCAAAGATGGTGTTTCCCATGACATATGCACAAACGCTTGCGTCAGAGAGCAAGAAACATCTACACACATTCACCGGGGCCTTGTCCCCCGTGACAAAGCGGGCACCTCTGGCTGGCCTGGCACACCGGATGTGCAGCGTTTACTGAAACGTGTGCGTATACTTAATGAAAGAGAGAAGAAATAGGACGGGGCCGACACAGATGGAGGACTGGAAGCATTGTAGACACAAATCGAGACGGCTCTGCAGCCCATTTTGGCCGAGGTGCCGTGGGTCCCGCGCCTGCACGAGCGTTCTTCGTATTTGAACCCGAAAATCAAGTACCGGTTTGAGCCGCGCGTCATCGTCGTGGGCAAGGACAACAAGACTTTATTTGATTGTCCCGTGGATGAAGCTGATGTCGGGACGCTGCATTTTTAGATGAAGACGGTCGTTGAGTTTTCACACGAAGCAGGCCACGACTTGGAGCTGGCCATTTGCCTGCACCAGCTGGTCAACCATCATCACTGGCCGATGTGGGAGCACGACTGAGTCGAGATCATGGACGGTTGGGGCCCGAATATCTACCAGCAGAACTGGAATTCCTGGCCCTTTGATGGCCCCACCGACCGCGCCGGGTTGAGAATAAATGCCCTCACCCTGGTGCCGCACCGTTTCCGCGCGCACAGCGAAGTCGGGTGCCTTGTCGATACTTACAGACTCGACCGACACAAGCCTGCATCCGGAACATGCTGGCCGCTTTTCAGGCACGTATGACGGGCTGTGCAGATGCTGCTTGACGGACTATTCTTTGCAAGTTGTCGACAAGGGCGTAATACAAATCACCGTCGTGCAAGACTTTGGTCCCGAGGTGCCCATGACGAGTGAGCTGTGGCAGATCCAGCTTCCAGGGTACTTTCTGCAGGCCGAGTCGGAGGAGACAAGCGGGCCATATAGCGAGCCGAATACGTGGAAGTCGGGACCCAGGTTGTTTAATGTAGATTTGCAAAGTCTTTGTAACAAGGGAAAGTCTGCGTGTTGAAGAGTTTATATCGACGATACAATCTGTTGTAATTAGTCGTGAGAAACTGGACATTGTCGCAGCATGATTGTTTCAGAAAAGTATAAAGATTAATAAAGTAGATTAACCACAGATAGTTGGTAAAATGAAAAAGAATGAAATGATGTTAGATTGAGTATTTGCCAACGTCTAGCATTGCGATGTAGGTTGAGAACAGAAGGAAAGTGGCGGTGGTTCGTTCTTTCCACACAGAGCAGCTTTCCTGATTGGGAAATCATGAAAACATAGACACAATCCTCGATTGCGCCTTCCACCTAAAAAAAAATAAATATTTGAAAAGGAAGGAACGATCTTGTAAAATCTGATAAGGTCAATAATATGTAACTCCTCCATCTTCTCTAATTTTGTGCAACCCCCTTTCACCTCTCTCTCTACACCCATTTTCGCTCCTTTTCCCATCTCCATCTCCCATTAGCCATCCAAACAACACAAACCATAGATATTCTCACACTGGCCATTTCCACCAAAAACAGCAATTGACAATGACACAAAAACAGCGGCGAACACAAACTTCAGTACAATATATGAAAATGTTCGATTATCGTCAACAGAAGAAGCAGATGGAAATGCAACTCGTGGCCAACAGGGGAGGTATGCAACGACTTGTTTAATGCTTTGTCTTTTCCGTCCTTTCGCTAATATCTACCCCGTCCCGAGTATGATGTACGACTACGCCCTGTGACATGTCAATGCATGTGTAGGTGGTGCAGCGCGTGCATCGCGTTCTGCGATTGTTGGTAGCTATTGCGATTGCAGGATTAGTCACAAAGACCGAGGCCGGTGGCCTAATTGGGCAGGTCCAGCAAGCCAAGCACATCCTCAAGATGGCACCATGGAGCATTGTCGACCCGACGCGAAATTGGATCCATCGAAATCGCAAAGTGACTCATGAAGAGTGTTGATAAAGACGACGTCCCCAAACATCCTCGTCATTTTTTTCTCTCTCTTTTCCCAACATCCACAGGTGGTCAATTCGAACATCACCAAATCACACCCTCACCAACTGCCCACTATGTCGACGTCGACCCCACTTGAGCTGTCGTTTGTGACGCTGGACGTCTTCACGACCAAGCGCTTCGAGGGTAACCCCCTCGCGGTCGTGCACGTTCCTGCCGGCGTGACGCTGGAGCAGGAGACGAAGCAGATTGTTGCACGCGAGTTCAACTTTTCCGAGACGGTTTTCCTGCACGAGACTACGGGGAACGAGCACTCAGTCGACATTTTCACCACGGACCGCGAGCTGCCGTTTGCCGGGCACCCCACGATTGGCACGGCGAGCCACGTTTTGGGAAGAAGCAAGCAGGCCACGAGCGGCAGCGAGGACAAGAACACAGCACTCCTGGTTAAAGCCGGCCGCATCCCGATTGAACGTGTCGGTCCTTCCGGTCCCAGCGAGCCCCTCGTCGTCCGCGCGTCGGTACCCCACGACGTCCACATCCACGCGGGCCATCTCCGCACCACACCCGGCATCGATGCTGTTAGAGAATCGGGTGCCATCGGCCACGGGAACCCCGCCACCGAGAAGGCCGAGCTCGATGCGCCCGTTGTCTCGATTGTCCGCGGTATGACCTTTGTGCTCGTACGCTTGGAGTCGCTCGAGCAGCTGGGCGCACTCAGCAACAGCGGCCGCGGGCTCGACTTTGATCTGCTGCCAGACCTGTTGGACAAGGGTCCCTGGGGACCGGAGGCGGGCGGGCATGTGAGCCGGTACTACTACGTGGTCACTGATGAAAAAGAAGATGCTGTGAACATCCGGACACGCATGATTGGACTGCACGAAGAGGACCCGGCGACGGGCAGTGCGGCGTGCACGCTGACGAGCTACCTGACGCTGCAGGCCCAGGCGGGCGAGGCTGCCAAGGGGGGCAAGTTGTTGCGGTACAATGTGACGCAGGGTGTGGAGATGGGCCGGCGCAGCGAGATTCTGGTGGAGGTGCAGAGCAAGGCGGACGGTGAGGGTGCCGGCATTGACGCCGTCTACCTGGGCGGCAGCGCCGTCGAAGTGACGCGGGGCACCATTCGTGTGTAGACGACGGGGTGGACAACAGTTATGAATACATTATGAGTTCGAAAGGATGGAGTCTACGACGTACAGTCTCTAAAATGAAATATATCAGCTTACATGCAACGGCGTCAGAACGCAACATGCCGTTTCGTCTTTTTTGTGGAGCGAGCCGTTCCTTTGTGAAAAGTGTCTCTGGAGGGAATGTCTCTTGTGAAAAAGACGAGTACAAAAGTCTCGCTTGTTGCCTTGATTTTCAGTTGAGATGGGGAGACGTGGCCATGAGAAGAATGTGCCCTTTGTACGACGTGTTCTGCACGCTTTTTTGAGACATCTTGGTGGCCAGTAATCTAAAAGATGACATGCCGTCGCGACTTTATTGGCGTCGTGTACTGCCGTTCTGTGCAGCGTGTCGCGAGGGCTGGCTGCAAGAGAAATGCTGCAAGGCGGTCGCTACCAGACAAGAGGGAGACAAAGACAGAAAAGAGCAATACGTCGCAAATTATTATCGAGAGCGTGGTGAAGAAAGGGCTGAAAGGTTTGTATTGAGTTAATGAGTAAATGAATAAATTAAAGACACGCCAAGCGCGTGGAGGTAATGTACGGGTACGCGTGGGGTGCGCCGTTAATGATGCGATTTGCGTGGGAAGGCAGGTACAGGTACAGTGGTGTCTGAGTGCGCTGCGACGTCTGGGCGTACAAAACGGTTCGCAACACGAGCCACACCAAATGCACAGCAGTGCTGGTCAATTTGGCCAAAACGAGGGACAAGTACGAAAAGGCCTGGAACCTGGTTCGGCAGACAGTCGTCGGCGGGCGCGTTCTGGGCCCTTTTGTGGTATATTCAGCCCTTTCCCCCTACCGAAAAACCGAACCGTTTCTTCTTTAGGCGTGGTGGTGTACCGTTTGTCGTTGGTACGCTCTTGGCAATCGTGAATTTCGAGATTTTTGGGGAATCAGAACCACCAAAACGCACGGGCTGAAGAAACACAGCGTCGGTTCACGTCCCACGTCCACGGAGCATTTAATTGATTAACGGCCTAGACTTTTCTCTTCCTGTGGGCCGCCAATTAATTTCTGTCAACTGCTTGTCAAGAACTGACGTATTTTGCACGACACGACCGTCAGTCACAGCATGCAGGTTGCATGACATGAACGGCAATGCAAACAGAAGCGATCGACAATTTGAGATTACTGGGATTGCTGGGATTACATATACTGGGAAGGACGAGGCGAATGGACGGAGTCGAGTTGAGGCTGAGAGATGCAAGGTTCTGGCCAGGTCCGTTTGCCTGCAGTCGCCAATTGAGAGAGTTTCTTTCAGTTTTCGACTTTTCTGACCGTCGCACTTGCCCTGGACTGACCGTTTCAGAATGAACACCTCTGTCCAGGTCGGCGAGCGCGTGCCTTAGTCCATTTGTGCAGTGTCAGAGTGATGTATGTGCCCCTTTTCTCCTTTTCAGTGCTTCCACCGTATTCAGCTCCTCCCAATTCTAATGCAACCCGCCCTGCAGACAGCTCTCTTCTCTCTCTCTGGTCCATCCCAAACGGGCAACCACACAGCAATAAATAGAACGGCAGGGGGACGATAGTGCCATTGTTCCCATACCCAGTCGTTCCCGTAATCGTAATAGGGGCTCTCTTGGGCTCCGCTGGGGGATCCACTAGCGCGTGCAAGTGTTGCAAAGTGTTGCAGCTTGGTGCAGACAGGCGCAGCCGCCTTGTCCGATACTGGCTGCATTATTGGAGAGTATTGGAGGTATTGGGGCGTATTGGGGGCAATTGCTCTTTTTTTTGGAGCGCTTTGGAGCTGACTTGGAAGCACTTTGGAGGGGCTATTTCGATTCCCCGGTAGCTGGACCGTTTCCACCGTCTCCTTTTTGCCCAGACTTGCGCCCAGCCCTTCGTCAGTCCGTCAGCCCTTTCAATCTTGAAATCCTACCCTTTCTTGCCTTTCCACCCCCTGGCTTTCTTTTTGGGTCTTTTTGGGCCGCTCCCGTTCCATCCCTTTTCTCGACTTTGCGCGTCGTTTTTTTCACATTCCTTTTTGGCGAGAGTGCACACTTGCCCATTTTCAGTATAATTTTCGAGACCCAATTTGAAAGGAGGGAAAGGACACGCGCGCGTCCATCTCGTCGACATTCCGTTCTGTCGATACCCTTGCCACCGACGACTTTTCTCTCTTTCGACATCGACATCGACATCGACATCGAACTCGAACTCGACTCTCTTTAACATTATCTCTAACTCACGATTGTCGCCCGTCCTCCGTCACATCCACCCTCCATCCACCCTCCACCCACGGCCCCTATCTCTTGGCATCTCCGTGTGCAACGCGAGGCGCCGTCCAGACGAGCGCCGTCGACGACACTGTACTTGCCTACTCCCCGACTTTTTTTGACCTCCCCCCCTCCTCTCGCCAACATGTCTATGCTTATGGACTATGGCATCTCGCGGCGGTTTGTCGGCATCGCCCTCGCCCTGCTGGCCATCATCTACATTGTCCGCCTGACGCCGCGGGAAATGGTGCCAAGTGTGAGTGTCATCGTCCCCCTCTCCCCTCGTATTCGTCTCTAACCTGCTGTTGGTAGACCTCCTTCTTCGACTCCAAGCCCAAGGCGGTTGCCGAGGCCGCCCCGGCTGCGGGCGCGTTCGAGATCAAAGACAAGGTCGCCCTCATCTCCGACACCCAGTACTCGGCCCGCCTCGTGCCCCTCATCCTGCACTTCCAGGCCGTCCTCGGGCCGGAGTGGCCCATTGTTTTTTATACGTCCAATGAGACGAATGCCATCCTGACTGGCAACAACGGCACCCGCCAGGCGGCCATCTGGGAACAGGCCGTGAGCCGCGGCGCGATTGATGTTCGCATCATCCCCGACGAGTTCAACATGACCACCCGCCACGGCGTCAATGTGTATCTGTCGCGGCCCTGGCTGTGGGAGCAGCTCGCACCCGCCAAGCATGTCCTGGTGTTCCAGACGGACGCCATGTTGTGCGCCAATGCCTATGAGAGCATGGACGACTTTTTGGAGTGGGACTTTATCGCTGCCCCGCTGCACACCAAGGAGAAACTGTTCAATGGCGGTCTGTCGCTGCGCAACCGCACCATGATGATGGAGATCCTGGCCAACCCCGCCAACAACTGGGAAGACGAGACGGCGGCGGGCACGTGGACCATGGGCGGCGAGGACATTTGGTTTTCGCGCAAGATGGACCGCATGGGCGCGCACCTGCCCGATTTTAAGAAAGCCGTGACTTTTGCGTGCCAGCACGACTGGCATGTGAGCCACTCCAAGACGCCGCTGGGCTACCACAAGGTGCACAAGAATGCGGGCAAGCGGTTGGGGGAGATTGCCGAGTGGTGTCCGGAGATTGCGCTGGCGGCGCCGGGCAAGCTGAAGCAGCAGGAGTAGACCAGCAGCCGAAAGGAGTAGATGAGCAACCGATGGTTGCGACTCTATGATTGCCTGCTGCTGTGTCTGCTGTTGTCTGCTGCTGTCGCTTTCCCGTTTCCATTCTTTTTCTGTCTTGTTCGGCGTACAATATAAACAAGCCGGCCGTGGGACGGCCCTGGCTGGTTGACTGGGATTTTTGTTTTGATATATGTCTGTTATTCTGTTTCCATTTGTTTCCATTTCCTTTTTCATCTGTCTCATTATATCGTTACATGCCGGGTCTGTGTCCGAGTCCATGGCGCAGTTGCATTTTGCATTTTGCATTCTTTATGTCTGGGTATATGCTACTACATCCTAAACTATGCTATATTTGACTAGAATTACATTGCTGGTTTTCCGTCTATGTACTGTTTGTATCCGGTGATCTATCGTCCCGTCTACCGTGTATTATCCATCTACCAGGTCGACCCGGTCTATCCGTATTATGATGTATATGTCCTGCCAGACAAGTGCTGCGCACTTGCCTGCTCTACAACTTAAAATCAAACAGCATCTTCTCCTGTGCGGTGCACAGCCCGTCCTGGTACTCTGTCGCCACATGCACGCCCTCGGGGCTCCAAATCTTGTTCAGGATGATAGACCGCCCGGCACCCGCCCGCGGGAAACACACTTCCTGGATCCACCAGCCGGATCGCAAATCATTGTCCGTCTGCGAGGTTGGCAGGTACGTCATGGCCGTGTCGGCCACATTGGTGTGCACCACAAAGGTATTGCTCAGCGAGGCCACCTTGTCGTTGAGTGGAAACTCCAAGTGGTTGGCCGTCATCAGCAGACCGTTGCGGTCGGCCGCGTAGGCGTGCACCAGTACGTGGTTGTTGCACTCGGGTGTTGTCCCGGCGGGCAGTGGCGCGAGCAGTCGATATAAAATGAGCTCCCGCCGCTCGTGCAGCGGCTTCTCGTCGTTCCAGTCGGCCATGTCCACCTTTTTCATGTCCACCATCGGGAACGTGCCGACAATGTCGCGGCGCTCGAGGACATTGAGGAGCACGTCAATGTCGACGGGTGGCGACGGATCCCATTTCGACGGTGCTCTTTGACTGAGGACGGAAGCAAAGCGTTGTTGCACCGGCTCCTCTTGGCAGTCGGCACCAAAACTGTGCGGGCGTGGCAGCACAAACGAGACAATCGCCGTGAAACACACAAAGCCCAGCGGCGAGTCACCGGCAGCCTCCCCCCGGAAATCCGTGTCGTCGGGCACCATGTAGTCCCCTGGGGTGGCGGCCCGGCTCGGCGCCAGCGGTTGCCGCGCCTCGACACGGGCCGTCAGGAAAGACCTTCCCCGCGTCAGCACGGCCACTTCATAGACAAAGGGCCGGTCGGGTTTGCCGATGGCCGTAAAGTAGCCGTGGATCGTGTGCAGGCCCAACCCGCTGACATCGGTCCGACTGTCCGGGCTGGCTGCTGCTTCCTGCTCCAGAGTCTGGCACACGGCCAGCACCGACTGTGCATAGACGTGGCCACCAAACGCGGCCTGGTGCACAGGGAACCCGGGCCGGTTGCGGCGGAGGTCGTCCATTTCCTTGCGCAGGTCGGAGCCGGGCAGCCAGGCGGCGCGGCGGCTCATGTAGCGGGCGACGTTGCTGGAGCCGTCGGAATTGGTGAGGGGGCCTGTGTTGGAAGAGGAGGAGGAGGATCCCAGGGCTGGCAGCGGAATGAGCTCCATGGACTCTTGGAATGTTTTGCGGCGGGCCATTGTGACGTGTGGTTGTTCTGTAGAATGTTCAAAGGAAAGTGATGGTATTAAGAGCTCCAATCCATACGAAGCTGGCGACGTCAGATGTAAGCTATGTCGATAGTGATGCTGTAGGAGCCGCTGGAGCTGTCGGCACAAAATGATCAATGCGATTCGAGAAGAGGAGGAGATGTCGTAAATGCAAGGTGCGTATACGTCTGCGTTTGTTTCAACGGTTCAGGATGTCGACTGTGTTTGTCCCAACGGTTTCAACAAGGTTTACAGCTAGAAGAAGATGGAGATGGAGCTTCCTCGCGACATTCGCGACATTCGACAGTCGCGCGGGCCCTTGTGAAGCGGCAGTTGAAGTCACTCTCAGGTGCAAGGTGGAAAGGCTGCTGAGCCGAGGCATCTTGCACGTGACGATGTGCCGTTGCCGTCTGAAGTTGCTGGCGCGACTAACTATCTGGGGCCCCTCGTTCTCGTTCTCGTGGAGATGGGGTAAAATGTCGTGGGGAAAACGCAAAATGTTGAGCATCTCCGGTTCAACCGATTTGTCTTTTGCATTCAACAAAAAAGTGAAGCTCGAGATGTCGCAGACCAGACATGCAATGGACGATGCACAAGGTCGTAGACAGAAAGACGAGACTTGCAGCACTCACTCCAAATAGAGTGCTGATAGTTAGGTGCCCTACCGCTGTAGCGTCTGACAAAATAGAGTACAGCGGGGAAGATGCTCTCATGTTCTAGCCGCCTGTGGTGACCTGTTGGACCCTGCTTTTGCAGTGGGTGCTAGGCCACTTTAGGACCAACTGCCACCACCACATTGATTTAGTGGAGTTGGGTAGAGAAGCAACTTTCTCGTACATGTACTCTACCAAAGACAACCCAAAGACGCACAAGACAAGACAAAAGTCCCAAGAAATCTAGACTTCCAACAGGACAGAGTTTCGATGTTATGAGGAGATTGGAAGAAACGTGAGCAACGGCGAGATGTCAAAGCTGAAAGTACAGAGTGCCGTCCAAGAGAAATATTGACATGGCAAAGTGCAACGCAAATAACGTTGTAAAAAGGATGCCAATATTGAAACGGGAGGCAAAATAAGGTGCAGGGGAATGGAGAGCCACGAAAGAAGCAAAGAATGACAGGTCACAACACGGCTCAAAAAACCAGGTAAGACATATTGAACCCAGAGAAGAGGACAGAACAGACGAGACCCGACGAAGAATACCGACAGTCTTTCTAGAGGTGTATGTCTCTGTCCAGCCACCGACCCGACCCACGGCAGTGGAATACGGGGTAAAAGGTTATTAATTCTCTTGTGCGGAGGTGTACTCAGTACAGACAGGCACTTTCCTGCACATCGATTTGCTCATCGTGCACGAGTCATGGAACCTGCACGCCGTGCTTCTCGTCGCAGTTGACGTGCTCTCTCGACACGGTACATGTAGAACGACGAAAAGGCGGAGGTCGGGCCTGAAGTCGGCGACAAGGTGAAGAAAGCACTTTACGCGTATTCAGCTCAGAGCATCTTACAGAGCACGGCGCGTGGTCGGCGACAACCGCACGCAGAGACCATGCCGGTCGGAGCGCGCCGCCATCTCACTGCCCAAAATACATGGACGCTACAAGTGATCAGCAGCAGGGTCTCGTCGTTTCGCTCGTTTGTCTCCTCATCTTACATCCTTGGTCATGCTCATGCTCACCGAGAGAGCCTCCTTCCTTTCTTGTCCTTCCTCAGTATGTCGTACTTTTGACTCTCTTGCCACCTGTTTCCCTCCGGATATAAAGAGTTCCTTGAACGGGGAACGGCTGTTTGCTGTTCACAGCTCACCCTGTCATGCACATTCTGCGCCTTGCTCGCTCCAGCTGTGCAAATACTTTCACTTCTCGAACCTCGAAAAGGGAATCGAATCGTCCCATGCTGCCCAACGGTGCCACCAGGCTGTTCCCAATCAAGTGCCAAGAAGACATGCTGGGTCGTCTAAATTGCACATTCTGTACTTAATGCTTCGTGTTGTGTACTTGTATTTCCATCGTCTCTTCCCTCTTCTGTTCCTTTTGTCAATTCCTGTTACGTTTCGCTTCTGCTTCCCCTCTTTCTGGTCAGTGCTTTTTGGTGTGTTCTTTCGCCTGTTTTCCTTTGTTCCCTGTCCCTGGCGGGCCTTTTCTGTAAGCAGGCGCCTGGCGAAAGGGAGCGCCCGCAGGCTAGCGACGGGCCTTTGCGCGCATAGCGCTGTGGACGGAGGTTTCTTCGTGTAAGGCGATGGGGCGAGACAGACAGGACGACGACAGACGACGACAGCAGACGACGACGATTGCAAACGGGATGGCAATCGGTGAATGTCAACAAGAGTTGACACCCCTTTTGAATGAAATATGCCCTCGTCTCGGTGCACACTTTTATTCCATTTTGAGCCATTTTGAGCCAAGACAAGAGCAGCAGAAAGACACAAGCTCGACAAGGCACGACCCGGAAGGATTCAATGTGTCGTCTCGATTTGTCGACCTTGTTCTTTATTCGCACACACCAAGCCTCACAGAAACTACCCCGGCCGCCTCCTCTTTTTTGGGTGGTCACGCGCGCTGAAAAATATGGAGGTCGGCAGCCAATAAGGAATCAAGTATGCGTTCCTTGCGTACCCTTTATTATTTTCAAGCATTTTCAGTCGTCAGTCGTCTCTCAGTCGTCCCCCTGCCACATTTGTCAGATCTCTTTTTCACATCCAAGTCACTGGGATGGAAACGCCAAAGAAGTAAACGAGGAGACGAAGAAAAAAGGAGAGAAAAAGAAAGGAACGAGTGTGAAACACAACAAAGAGCGAAAGCGGGCTGGACAGGCCGATGGTCCCTTGTAGAAATGCACACACATGTTGCGACGGAAGATGTTGCTCTGCACCCTCTCCATTTGACCAGTGTTGCCTCTGCTTTCTTTTTGCTGTTCCTTCTTGCTCTCGTCTCTCGCCTCTCGCTTGTTTTTAGCAAATAAGAACGAAGAGAAAGACAGGAGAAAAGGGTGAGTTTCTTTCCCGCCCTTTTTACCTCCTCCTTCCCTCTCTGGACGCGCCGTGCCCGGCAGCGTGCCCCTGTCTTTTTTCCTGTCCTCCAAGAAATGGCTCGTCCAGGGGAAAAATGATGGAGGGTGGCATCTCATCACCTGTCACGTACCCATACTTCGTAGCCTGGCGAGACGAGCGCCCAGGCCCAGCGTTCAAGCCAACATCTCGACATCTTTGTGTTCGTCTAGTTGTTCGCCTTATCGCCTCGTTTTCTCGTTTCCTCCTTCTCCTGCATCACGGGTCACGCCAGATCGCGAGGCTAGTGTCCAAGGTTTGTTCTGTGTGCCCAACCTGCATCTCGGAATATCGTCCGGGTTCGATGGAGAGAGTTTGCTTTCCAACAAATGCAAAGATCGTCGGGCAGTACACAGTGGTTTCCCTCTCGCGACATGTATCCCTGCTCGTCGTTTTTGCAAGTCTTGGCTTTCACTGTTTCTGGGACCTTGAACGTGCTGAACCAATTTTACTTTTCACACAGTCTCCAGAACATGACCTGTCAGTCCCAGCAAAGGAAATACCGCCCATGCCGCCCTGGTTCCAGTCCCAAAAAACAAACAACCAATTTCACTCTGAGATCGGCGACACCGGCACCGACCACCAGTTGCAGGTTAGCCTCTCTCGTCTCTTTCGACCACCAACGACCACCAACGACCATAAACAATGAAATGATTCATTATTGTACGTCGTAGGAGAAAATAAAAGAATACCAGACGTTGTTAAAACCCTCAATTGAAAAAGGGGAGGCAAAAGAAGAGACGGTCGAGCCGACCCAAAAGACGTGGCAAAGAAAGACAGCGGGCAGTATGAATTGTTGTCCAACAAAGAACAAAGAGTGTAATATTGGCTGACAGGGGATTGGAAGTGTGAGGTTGCGTTGAAAAGTTGCACGTCCGACAAGCTGCAGTTGCTTTGAGTTGCGGTCGAGTCTGTGGAGGTCTGGGGTTTCTCCGCCCCAGCTTCATGCATCTGAGAAAAGAACCAAAAAGAAGGTACACATATGAAGGAAAAGCAATAAAAATACAATAAAAATACGGGGTGAAGGGTAAAGAGGGGTGGTACTCACAGCCCTGCCTGCATGCAAAATACATGCAGAATTGCTTCTTTCCGCTGCGCTGGATGTACCCTTTCTGACTTGCCTTTTCTTGCTTCTCCTCTCCCCGCGGCCGGCAAATTCAATTCAATTCAACTTGAGTGTGACCAAAATTCAAAAAAGAGGAGAGTCGACATGACCCGTCCCAAGACAGACCAGTCCCAGACAAACGAGACCCAGACTTTGACCCAACCCGACTTTTGATCTACATGTAATCACTTTGCCTGCCGCCCAATGCAAATGCCATTACGCGATGGAATTGATGAATGAAAGAAGAAGCAATTCTCCAGGTACGGAGCAAACAGTCAACACCGCACGCCTTGGAGACCCTTATCGACGCCAGAACGCCACGGCTGACTTGACTTCTCGCCCTTTTCCTTTGTGCACATCTTTACTTTTGTTGGCTTCTCCTTCCTTCTCTTTCCCCAGACCCAGGTTGCATCGTGTCTCCCAGACGTTCCCCAGGCATTGTTCTGGGCCTGCAGCCTCGTCCTCGGTTGAGCAGACTATGTACACAAACGACGTACTTTGGCTCGTTTGGCTGCCCACCCTCTTGTCATCCATACCCTGGTCAATATCGGCTCGTTTCCTCTTTCCTCTTTTTTGTTTCCTCGTTTGTCCTTGTCTTTTCTCGCCTGTTTCCCGGTGTGGCACACCCTCTTCTCTGATGGACAAGTCTATCCACTAGTCTCTCCACAAGACACAGACAGGACACAAGACACACTCTCTCCTCCGGCACCGTGTCGGTCAAGCTTTGTGTTAAAGTGCAAAGTCTCGTAGTGGTCCAACGAAGTTCTTGCACGTCGTACTTCCATCTCCCGACTTCCACGTTAAGGTCCGTCACCGATCTTTGAACAGTTTAGCCTCTGCTGTGTTACCCACTGAACTCCGCCTCTCGTCTTAGGGGTTGTGTTTGTGTGTGCTGTGTGCACCCTGGCACGGCACCCTTGCACCCTGGAGTTGGAGCTGCGCACGACGCACGGGAATACTGTACACAGAACACCCCCTCTCTCCTCTTTCTCTCTCCTATTTCGCCTTCCTTTTCTGCACCTCTTCTGCACCTTTTACTCTCTCTCTGCGCCCTCCTCTTTTTTAACTTACCCGGCTGTTTGGATTTTGTGGAGAAGCCCGCAGAAAACACAAGACACCAAGACACAGAATAATAACCAAGAGAAAGAAAGTAAAATAAGACACGGCCAGCCCCAGCTTCTCCTCTCTCAGCCTGTCGAGTCGGACACCTCCTCTTTTCAATCCTCATTCCCGTTATTCTCATCCTTCCGTGTTCTTTTTGGTGGTCCGTGTCGTGTCACTCTGTGTCGCATTTTTTTTTTGCCTTTGCTTTCTTTTGCGACACTTTCTATTTGACGACGAGGGACCCTCTTCATCACGCACACAAGCGGACACAACCGCCACCAGGACAAGTCCCACAACGCACCCCAGAAAATCCAGGCCCAGCAGACCAAGACCCAGGATGCACGTTTGACCCGACTTCCGCCTCACACCACCCCCTCTCGTCGTTCTCTGCCACAATACTTGAACCTTTTGTCTCCCACCCACCACTCTTTCTGAAGAGCACACGACTCGTGCTCTTCTTGTTTCTGTCCTTGTTTCGTCTTTATTTCTGTTTCTTTACCATCTGATTGTTTCGGTGGAGCCCAAAGCGGATCTTGCATATTACGCCGTACTTTCCTTTTCTTCCATTTCTTCTCTTACTCGTCCTTCCCTTTTTCTCACTTTCTCACACCTCCCACTCTCCTCTCCTCATACCGGACTTCATATAACACAGACTTCCTCACACTCTCTTCGCCTCACTCTCATCGCCCTCATCATCGCTCTCATAAATCGGCGACCTTCAACGACAACGACGACACATCGACGACTCTCCCGGAACTCATCTCATCGCCTCACTCGCCATCTCATCTATCGACGTCTCATCTTAGATTCACACACCTCTCTCACCATCACCGCTCATCTCTCATCACACATCGCCCGCCTGCCGCCATGACATGACCCGTTCTCGTCTCGTTTTCCGGCGTTAGTATTAGGCTCGAGAACACAAGCCGACATGGCCACACAGGTCGACTCTCTCGGCCGGGGCGGCACCTTCAAGTCGTTCCGGCCATGGCGACATAGGGAGCCGACGACAGCAGGGCATCCAGCCGGCGACGACAACCCATTACAGATGGAGCACCAACGCCCAAGGTCCATGTTTTCGTATCAACCCACCCTGCACACACAACGGATATCCGCATCCCATCCAGCACAGGCCGATGCCGATGCCGACATAACGGACGTCATATCAGAATCATCACCTTTGTCAACGTCACAACCACCACCATCTACAGACAGCCGGATACCGCGCACGCCGGGGCCAATACCGCACCCACAAGACAGTATATCACCAATACCAGATACGCTGCCCAGCCCGCTACCACTCACGTCACCACCACCATCTACACCACCCACGTCATCGTTCCCCTCGCTCAAACGCCGCCGCGCCCTGTCCGACGTCGACGGTCCCAACACGGCCGCCCTCTGTTGCAAGAAGAGGAGACTGCGCCGTTTTCTCATCACGTCCCGCCTGTCACAGCCCTTCTCCCAACCCGCCACGCACATTCTCAACAGAGAGTCCGTCGCGGCCGGCGACAAGCGGTTCCTCAAGTTGGCCGCCATTATGAATGCAAGGCGCATCGCCAAAACCTCGTCACCGACGACCTCGCTGACTCCGACGACCCCCGTGGCCAGCGAAGTCTTGAGGCGAGCTGCCATGGCCAACCGTCTACGACGACGCATCTATGCCGAAGCCACGGCCGCCTCGACCGCCGGTCGTCCACTGACAGGCATTCCTTTGTCGTTGATGGCCAACATGGCCAATGCACGATTTACGATTGTGCCGGTCTCTACCGCGGCGGCAATGGCAGGGAGGGTTCCGACACAGTCGTCGAGCACACCGACGACGACAACGACGACCGCCGCCGAAGTCGCTTCGTCGGCCGTTTTTGCCGCCGTCACGCCCGTCCCGGTAGGGGCTGTAAGTGTGGGTATCAGTGGTGGCAGGTGGAAACCGGCGTCCGTCCTGAAATCACCACCACTGGCGGCCCACCGCCCGATTGTGCGTGCCGTCTCGAGAAGTCCAAAGCTCAGGCCGAGAGATGCAAGGCCGCACACCCGACCGAGTCGGATCGAGTCAGTCGAGACATCACCTACCTGCTACGCCAGTACAGAGGACGACGACTCGGAATGCTCGTTCCCCACCAGCGAACACGACCACAACGGCGACGACGACGACACCTCCGACACGGAAGACGTCTATGCCGATTTCAGCGTACTCTTTAGCAGCGACACGGCCGGCGACGAGCTGGACGATCTAGACGGACTCGATGGACTGGACGGGCTCGACGGGCTTGACGACTACATGGACGAGCTGGACGGCATTGCACACCTGCCGAGGCAGGCGACATAGTGCGTGGGTGCGTAGCCGGTAGGCGTGCAGGACAAAAAGAAGAACAAATCATGATACCAGGCGTTTAGGTGGGACGGTCATATTCATATTCACAACAGGCATTACTCATATTCATATTCATATCAGGTTCGCATAAAATCAAATAAAAATGAAATGAAAATAATACACAATACACAATACACAATACACAATACACAATGAACAATACGCAATAAACAATGTAATTCTATGCTCGCTTTGCATTCCTCGCGGTCGCTTTACTCCTCCTTAAACCTAAAAAGAATGGCCTGCTCTAACGGCGGCATCCCCGCATCCATGGCCCTTCCAATCAACAACTCGCTCGGCTCGTCCGCCAGGTCCGCTCGCCACTGTGCCATGTGGTACAAGTACCGCATCGCCAGGATTCGTAGGTTTTGAATCGTGTGGGAGGGTCGAAGCAGCTCCCGCAAAAAGCCGGCATTGCCAATCCGCAGTCCGCCCAGGCGGCCTCTCAAGTGGGCTCTGCCTTCGCTGCCAGTACTCTCGCTGCTGTCAGTCACCCTCACTTCGTTCGTGCGCTCCCGCAGTGGCCTCACTTTACTTAGCGCGTGGATGCGCTGCAACGTCTTGCGGTCACTCAACGGCACAAAAAACATTTGCTCTTCCGGTGACGCCGCACTCCCAAACAGGCCACTCGCCACCGCCTGCTCGCGCGTCCCCGACACGACAATCTCGTCAAAGTAGACCATGAGCTGGGGTGGTGGCGATTGCGGCCGCTGCGCCGCCGCCTCGGCCACTCTTTGTAGGAGCGGGAAAATGGAGCGGCCGACATGCGACCGCAGCAGTTCGTGCTCGACAGCGATGCCGCCGCCGCTGCGGACCGCCTCGTCGAGGCAGCCAATGAGCTGGTGCTGCGCGAGGTCGGCAATGCTCACGGTGCTCTGGGGGTTCAGAGCTCGTGGAGCGGGCTCTGAATCATCCTCTGACGCCGACGCCACCGGCGCCAGGGGTGGTGGTGGCCCTGGAGGAGGAGGAGCCGGCGGCCCTGGTTGCGGCACCCGCCAGATGGACACCTCCTCCTCTGCCGGCAATCCCGGCGCCTCGGGCGGGTCCATGACATTCTGCGGCGGCGTCCGCGATCCGTCGCCCCGCGTGGCCCTCCCGAGTAAGTAATAGTCGACCGGCCGTCTGCTGTTCAAGAGTATTGTATCCCTCCGTGGATCAAACCACACGGGCTGGCCCTCGGCGCCAATGGTCCACCGCCCCGAGCGCATGGCTGCCGCTCTCGATTCAAAACACGTGCTGACCATGGCCTGGGGCATACGGCTGCCCGCGCCGGCACGGGCGCCTGTGGGCACGACGCGGCCGTACTGAATGGTGCCGCCCGCTGCGGCAACCACTCCTAAATTGGAGGTGGCAGCGATCTCGGCTTCGTCGGGCACCAAGGGTCGGAGTTCAATGACCCGCCGCGGCAACGACTCGGTCCAGATGGCGCTTCGGATCTCGGCAGGTAGACTGGAAAAGGTGACGCGGGGTTTGGATGGAGGAGGGGGTGGTGCAACATTGGACGGTTCGGTGTCATTGTCGGGTGTTGCTGTATTTGTTGGCGCCTCTGCCTCTTCCTCTGCCGGTTCAGGAGCCGACTCGGGGACTGGTGTCTCCTCCTCATCTCGTGCTGCCCGTCTCAGCTCATCGGCAAACGGCAATGGCGGACCAGCCCTGATGGGCGGGTTTTGCCGGATGAAAAGTGCAGTCTGCATGAGAGCAGGTAGTCGTGGTGGTGGAGGTGGGGAGCTGTGTGGCAATGATGATAAGGATGATGCTGATGAAGATGCCATTGAAGAAGAATAGAATTGAAATGGATTGAAACTGCTCTATTATACGACTCCTCAATTCCTTTTGGAATTCAAAAAATAAATAAAAAAATATGTCGGTGCCTGACCCAGGCTGCAGGATTTCACAATATGTTTTGAGAGGATTGAGCTTAAATGTCTTGGAACAGCTGAATCCGTCAATTGGAAAAGGCGGCTTTATTTATTCTTTCCTTCGTCTGATACAGCTCCATCTAGGCACCGGTGATTGCAGCTCCCGTTTGCACGTCTACACGTCCCGGGGAAAGAGTGCCGTCAAGCGAGGCATTCTCGGGGTAAGTGCGTGTGGTGACGCTCAGATGTTTTGTTTGGCGGTGCAAAGTACGGAATACACTTTGGTGATTGGTTGTCTTGTTTGGGCTTGGCGCAAGGCGCTCCAATTAGCACCGCCTTGAAAGGCTGAATTCGCTGTGAAGAGGCCTGTGGGGGCCTTCACTTACACAGTGGTTGTGGATGGTAGAAACAGAAAAAGAAAAAGAAAAAAAAAAAGAGAAGGGGTTGTTTATTCAAGCAGTAAACAGATCACTCTATCGATTTTGAAGAATTGACGACAAACTTGCACAGTTTTTACACCCGCTTCGTGGTGGCTTCTGTTGGCGGCTTCTGTATGATTATGATTCTTGAGAATTGGGTGAAAAGGGGGGGCGGGGAGGAATTGTGAAATCGTGCTACGTAGAATAGTGATGTTTACATCTTCTACGAATAAAATACTAAAAGAAATTACAGCAAAGATGGAATGAAAAGATATGAAGCTCAATGGATCTCCATGGAGGGAGATGCGTTGAATACAGAAAGTTGAACAAAAGTTGAACAACGATGAATTCGAAAAAGGGAAAATAAGAGAGAGGAGAGAAGACAACAAATCGTCTTTCTTTTTAAGCCTTTTACTTTTAACAACAGCACATCACCTCTTAACTTTACGAAGTAGTTGGCACGTAAATTTTTATTTAGTTGATTCTCCTCCCGAGGCGGCGCGTAGCGGCAGTACGGCGGCAGCAGCTCGGCCAGGGGCGCCAGCACGGTTTCGTAGCTACTAAAGTACTCTGGAAAGGGCCGCTCGTCGGGGGCCGCCCGCTTCACAACGGCTGCGTCGACGGCATGGCTCTGCGCTTTCTCCCCACTCTTGGAGGGATGGAAGTACAGGCAATGCTCGCATACGTAGTGGTTTGGGCAGTTGTAGGCGACGGCCGCAAGAAGGTCGAAAAGCTCGGGCGGTGTGACTTGCTGGCGTACCGGGGGCCAGGTCGGCCACGCCTTGCAAAAGATCACAGAAGCTCAGGAACGTCAGGGCAAGAACGGCCTTGTCGACCCTTTTCAGGTGGCTAAAGACATTGTATGGGCCAGATGTAGAGGGCGTTGAAAAGGCGGTTGTTGTCGCTATTGTTGTTGTTGCCAAGGTTGTTTGGCGAGGACTCTTCCTGCCCTCGGGGAAACTGCCGTCGTTTTGCACTGTGCAAGTTGTTGTTGGGAGCAAACTGTAAATATGACGAGGGAAATGTGAAACATGAAAAGGAGAGTACCGCTTTTCGATGACGGTATGGGATGCAAAGATGCAGAGATGCAGAGATGCGGGAAGCAGAATGTTGAAACACAATCGTTGCGTAGGGAAAGAGAATTTTTTGAGAAAAGAAATATTTGTATATAAAGCAATGACTCAAATGTACATGTAGTAATTCGCACAGAGTGCAAATTGGTAATTAAGTGAGGACATATAAAGACTAAACCCAACGGCAGAACAAGTACTACGATGACGAGTAGACTTGCCATGCCCTAAGGACGCTGAGGAAGCATGTGAGGCAAGTTCCCTTGCGGGAGCGCCCGAGTTCATCAGTCGATCAAAGCTTAAATCAAGGGTCAGGTTTCAACTCTGAAATATTACTTGAATAGCTGCAGAGACTGCTGCAAATGCTGCTGCTTTGCCTACCCTACTGGAGTTCTGGCCTGTTTTTTCTTTCCGCCCTTCCTATTTCGGTCATATAAGTCGTCGTCGCAATTACGTGCTAAGAACAAGGCTACTCGAATTTGACTACATAGCATAACAAGGCTGTTTTTATGACCATATGCACCAACAAACATCTCGTCATTGATATGTCACGAGACAAATTTGAAAACTCAAAATAAATTTACCTCTTATGTCATACTGGCACTGTGTTGAATTGTTATCTACTCCTTGTTAGTAATGTTGTTTTTTCAAGACTTGTCCGTCACTTGTTATGTTTATTGTCTGAATTTCTCTTTATCTATATAGTCTCCTTTTCTTCTTTTTGCCCTTACTTTTCCTGACACAAGGAGACACCCAATTCTATGTGAAAAGAATTTTACCCGATCCATCATGTTGCCTCAACAATTAACCACCCCTACTGATGGCACTCGATACGGAGACCAGCAAAGGGCATCAGTATCAGCTTCAACATCAACATCAACATCACCGTCAACATCCAAACAGCATGACCCACCATCTCTCCAAGACATTACTTTGCACGCCCTCGGAAATTGGATCGTCTACACCAATATTTTCAATCATGCTGATGCAGCCGATAGAGCCGCCCTCGCACTCACATGCCGCACTCTGCGAGCGAGCATGGCTGGCGTGGCTGATGTGCCCACACTGCGCAAACGACTTCCACGACCAGAGTTTTTGGATGTCTTGACGTCGATGGCACACAACATGCCGGACCACTACGTATGTGAGCAATGCCTGTATTTGCATCGTGCAGAGGAAGGTGGCCACGCCAGGGATGCAGACCTCACCGTATCTGCATTGGATAGTGATGGCAGCAGTCAGGATCCTGAGGAGGAGGATAAAGAAATGGCAGAGGGACAACTACAGCCTGCGCCCACACCTATTCCTGGTACCATTGCCACATTCGCCGGTTGTGAGACGCTGTTGAGATCTTTAGCATTTTTATGTAGCTTATTTTGTGCATGCAATGGTGGACTTGTCTCCTTGTTTTGTTTAGGATGCGCTCCTTTTTCTGGTGACAATTTGATTTTCATTGCTATACAGTTGACTTCTTTCCTCCTACTCTCCTCTCTATTTAATCTATGTTCCGCCGTGATAAGTCGCAACCTTGCATCGACCCCCATCTCAAAACTGGGCAATAGCCATGTAAACAGATGGTAAAACTTGAAAAAGAAAACAAAAAATCCTGAACAATAGGCTTAGTCAACCGTTCTGATACAAACAAAAAAGGTCTTGTAGTAGTCCCCCTTCTCTCTTTAGCACAGGCTTCCTGCAAAGTTTCGAGTCGATCAAATGTCATTAAAGTCTACAAGTATGTTCCTTTTCGAAGGGACAGTCGGCGGTCCAGTGTTGGCCGTCTTTTCTTGTCCTCCTGAGCCTTGAGCGTCTTGTTTGTCCTGGGTGTTCTGTCCGCAAGTGCAAGTCGTGTATTTCTTGTCCGTGCTGTCCTTGTTCTCCTTGCTGCTCTCCTTGGTATTGCCTGCTTTCATCGCTTCCTCCTTTCTCGCCTCCTCTTTCTCCAACCCTTCCACTAAAGTATGAAGTGCCCGGATCAGGCGGGAAACGACCATCACCCGCTTCAAGCCTGGTTTGACAGGAACGGGGTTGCTGTCGTTAAACAGCCAAAGCATAACGAGGACAATGTTGAGGAGTGTGAGCATGTACACGGCGAGCAGGGTCTCCAATATCAGCCTCGCGACATAAGCGAAAGAGTCGAGAATGGTCATTAGTTCCATTGTTTGACGTGGACCGTCGGTTCAGTTGTTTGATACTGTGTCGGCTGATTGAGTGTAGCGTTAGTGTCGTACAAGGCAGAGTCAACTTGATGTCGTGAGCGAGGAGCAGAAAAACTGAGCGTTTGGTTGATTGCAGCCGTTTGTGAGAACAGCCAATGCTGGTATGGAAATGGATTGGAGATGGGGTTGGTGATGTGGATGCAGGCGAGGAAGAAACGAGAGAAATAATCACAGAAGAAATGGGGAAGAAGGGAGCTCAAAGGGAGAAACAATGCTTTGCTTCTTGTTTTCTATGACTGCCTTGTTCGTCCAACTGTGAGGTCGTTCCTTCTGCTTTCTTGTCTTCGTGGTCGCGGTCGTCCCTCCCCATTGCGGTCAAATCATTGCAGAGCTACTCCTTTTTTCATCAAAGAGAATAAAGGGGCTACAATAAGGAAGTCGCGTGTTGAACGCGAGTTCCTGTGCTGTTTCGAGCCCGTTAAGGGTCACAGCGGGAAAGAACACGGTCGTGAACTCAAGAAAACAGAAGGAACGACCGTTCAAGTTTGGGCCTAAAGAAGCAGTCGGAGAAATATTGCTACCGCTTAAGCTAATATGAAAGATGGAAAAGAAATCTAAATGCAAAAATCAAGAAAAAGGAACATTAAACGCAAAACGCAAAACGTAAACGCAAAAAATACAAATGCTGTTGCCAGTCTGGTCTATGCTCTACCGTCTTCCGTCTAGCCCCGTCCGTGTCCGTTGTCCATGCCTGTTGTCCAACCACCAATATCCTGTCCCGTCCAGCCCTGTCCCAGTCCCAGTCTCCATCATAAATCATCATCCTCGCTCCCCTCACTTAACACTGGTTGCCTTCTTTGCCTTCTTTGCCTCCATCTCTGGCATCGTCGGCTGCTGGTTTGGCGAGTCCCCGGCTCCGCCACAGGGCTTCCCGCTCTTGCAGCAGCTCAACCGCCCACGCCCGCGTTTCCGGCAAAGCCATCTTGGTCGCCACATAGGCAAACTCGCCCAGGTCCACACGGCCCTCGCCGCGCTTCTCGTACTCGTGCATTTGTAGGAGCAGCTCCATCTTGTCGACGTCGTGGACAAACAAGCTCTCGGGGGTTTGCGAGTCTTCGTACTCTTGCCACACTGCGCGGATCTCGCGGCCAACGGCTCCTGAAGGGTCCCCCACCTTTCCTAGGAGAGTGCCCGTAATGTAGTCCATGGTCGAGGCTTCGCGGCGGCTCTTCTCCGGTTTGGGGACGCCGTCCACTGGTGTAATGTCGCCCACCAGCGCTTCGGCCATGTCGTGCACGAGGCACATTTTGATGCAGCGGTTCATGTCCAGAGTGGCGGCCAAATGCGGCGGGGCCAGCATCGAAATCAAAGACATGCGGTACATGTGGTCGGCAATGGACTCGCCGTAGGTGATGCCGAAGCGGCGCCAACCTTCACGTTTTGTCGTCTTCAAAAGTTCGAGGAGGTGGAAGTAGGGGAGGGGCGATGTTGTGCTGGGCGCGGGCTTGCTCTCGGGACCAAAAATGGCGTCGGTGGCCTTGTCGACGGTCCAGTCGCCGGCGATCTTAGGTGTCGGGACGACGCCGAGTTCTGGCAGCAATGTTAGCAGGGGGAAAGAGCGCAAGCGTGTGTCGTCGGTGGTTTTGAACTTACCTGCAATCAATTGCTCCGTGGTGAGTGCCGTGCCGTTCGGCGCGGGCTTGCTGTCGGCCATTGTGAGGCGGAAGAGAGTCTGTAGTCGTGGGAAGAGATAGTCGAGATTGCTGTTGAAGTGTGGAAGAGGAGTGATTGGATTGCTGGTAAACTCTGCTGGTAAACTCTGCTGGAAAGATATTTAAAGACGTCGTTTGTCGGCCGTCGTCTCGTTTGCTCGTCAACCTGTGTTGCGTTTGAAGTTAAAGTGAAAGTGAGAGTCAGAGTCAGAAGAAAAGGGGCAGTGACGACGAAAAAACTGGCCGCCAGCTACAAACTAGACTACTGTCGCAAAAGCCCTGGTTCCCCGCCATGCACAATGACATGTAAACACAAGAGGCCGGTTTCGCGGGCGCTGTCGCTTATCGGGCGCAAACTTCAGGTACCGTTTCTGCCGTTATCGATGGCAGTCACCAATCCTTGCTCTCTGATTAGGCCACCTGCCCACCACTGAGATCCACATATCTGGCTCGGCTTACTCCGGTTTTGGAGAGAGGGAAGCCGCATTTGCGATGGATCAAAAACCACTTTGTTTGACGACGGTAGAAGACAAAAGAGCATTTAAGAAGGCTTTCCGTTTCGATATTAAATTTATTGAGTTTGTCTTCAGTTCGAAATGTTCTGTTGTGATTTTATTCTCATTTTTAATTAATTTTAATGCATCAAAATTCAATGAAATTATTTAATCCAAAAAATATTCTGGAAAGCTATTCACGTAAACTTCATTCCAAAAATCTTTGAAAAATTAGGAAGATGATAAACAGATATTAATATGAAAACAATAACTTGTTTCATTTCAAAAAGTACTCTTCATGAGTTTCACATTGCTGTTGACCACGTTTTGCTAATTGCACCCTTCAGCAGTCCGTCCAGCGGTCCGGGCGCTAGCGTAGCGTCGCTGTAGACTTGTTGACTTTTAAGCCGCTCTCCTTCTTCAGTTTGTATTGTTTACTGCGATTGCTGGGGGCAACGCGACGGTTCCCGCCTGACGTCTTAGCGCAGTTTGCACCAAACTTTGGGGTTGCTCCCAAAGCTCTCAAGCAGGGCTGTCGCAAGAGGAGAAAAAAGAGCTTGTTGAGACTCGGCAGTTCAACATTTGCTTTCGAAGAAAATAATTTGCTTCAGCGTCAAATCAGCATTTTATCATTCTCGCCTCACTTGTCCGACTCGTCCGCCACCTCCTCACGACCACCACCAGAATGAATGTCTGCCTGCTGCTGGCGTATTAGTGGCTGTGCTTCCTTTTGCACTTTCCTCTCTCTCTAGGCACACCTGCGACTGCCTGTGACGGCTAGCCCAACAAAGAAGGCACGAACTTGCCGCCGTAGCTTATCCCGTCTCATCGACCAAAATAGTCTTGTGACGTCTCTCCGCACTTTTGTGTAGCCTCACATTTCTTTGACTTATCCATCAACTCGACACCCACGACTACCATCGACTACGTCGTATTCCATCAACCAGCGATCCCTTCCGATACCGAAACCGAAACTCGAACTCGAACTCGAACTCAAAGTCAGCCTCGTCCAGCATGCGCTGTTAGAAGAAGAGCGCGTGCTGCGACGACAAGTGATACCGTCACGAGCATACCGATCTCGATTCTCAGCCGGAGGTCACGTTCACCTAGCTTTTCGAACATACATCACACACCCTCCCACCGTCACAATGCCGGGCTCTCCGCAACACGAGTTCCACATGCCCGGCGCATACCATTTCGACAATCCTCAACAACAACCTTCGTCTTCTTCGTCCTTCACTCGCACCGGCGCCGACGTCTTTCTCCCGCCGGCTGTCGGCTCCCCGGCCGACTCGACCTACCTTGATTTGACCCGGTCGGCAGGTTCGCTGTACTCGGACTTTTCGACCATACCTGCCGGCGACCATGGGGGCAAGCGCAAACGGGCCGCGCAAGACTCGCGGGAGGGCACGCCGCTGGGGGAGTGGGATGCCAGCACGGTGAACGGCAGAGATCCCCGGAGGGCGCCGCCCTCCTACACACTGGCCGGGCAGATTGATGTGCATGGCGCAGCCACCTCACACGACACCATGGACGAGAGTGTGTACTCGGATGTTGAGTACAGGAGGGCCCTGGGCCCGACGGGGGCGATGATGGCGACAACGACTGCAGATACCACCGACGCCGAAAGGTGGACCGTGCTGCACGCGCTGGGCAATGTCGTCGGCAAGGTCTGGGAGTTTTGCACGACGGGTGCGTTCCGGGGGTTCCATGCAGGCGGTGGAGCCGGGTACGACTGGGAGACGGGGAAGCCAGAGGCGGCGGCAGTGTCTGTGGCGACAGCCACCGACCAGTCTACAAGCGATGCTTTCACAGAAAAGAGCACAGTCTTTGCGGCCGAGCCTACCACCCCCCGAGAAACGACGCCACAGCGCACCGGCAAGCGACGGCAGGTCAGTTTGAACGCGGGCGATGAGCTCGGCCGGAGCTGGGTGATTGTCGATCAAAAGCGGAAGCAGGCACACCCTCAAACACAGACACCAAGAAGGCCGGCAGTAAAAGTGCCACTACGCAATGGACGGGCATCGACGTCGGCTACACCAGCCGCGACAGCACAAACGCCTGATCGGCGAGCAACGAGCTATACAAGGTCGGGTACGACAATGACTCCCGGCACAGCCGCCTCTCGGCGCATCAACACACCGATATCACGGATGGGAACGACAACAACAACTACTACCACAACAACACATCGGCGCGGCGCATCAGGAGCGTCGACAGCCCGCATCTCCTATGCCGGCAGTCCATCCTTGTCATCACGCGAGCCCGCCAGTTTTGCCTCCCCACGGTCGTCGACACCTGTGGGAGGTGCCACGATTGCTTCGCCACGAAGGCCCTATGCTTCTACCAACTACAACAGTCCAGGTGGCAGTCGGATACCCCAGCCTGGCACTGACTTCAACAACTACAACCCCTTTTCACGCGCAGCGGCTGCTTCCCCACGACCGGGCAGTTGCAGTGGACGGTCCAGCAGTATGGCTTTCGGTGCGACGGGCAGTCCTGCACAAAATGGGCATTCCCACAGACGCAGCCACAGTGGCCGTGTCGGCATGTCGCCGTTGCCAAAGAAGACAATCGCAAAGAACGTGGACAATGACAACGACAGCGTCATTGGCATTACAGAGAGCCCCCGCCTAACCGACGAGGCCAAGCGGCTGGCCGCCCAGAATCTGGCGGCTGAGCAAGAGTCGGATGCCAAGATGGAGGCCTTTAATCTAAGGTTGCAGCAGATGATCCGTCAAGGACAAGAAGCGCTGGGCACGACGTTTGAAGTGGACGGCGATGATGATGGGGGAGGTGATGACTACTGGGCGGATGACTGAGCACCTGAGTAGACTTGAGTTCATTTCTTCACATGTATTTTGATATATAGCCATTTAATGCATTTACTTTCTTGGAGACGTTTGTTGTTATCAAAAGGATTATTTTTTTGCTATCTTGTATGAAGATGAAAATAAGGTACAATGCCCTCCATTGGAAATAAAAACCAAACGAAACGACAACGAAAACCAGCATAATGTAATTACAGTGAAGGTGAACAGAAAAGAAAAGACGAAAACAAAACAAATTAACGACATGAAAAACCGAATACCAGTGACCAACTACCAACAATAAAAAACGACCAAAACACATGTATATCTCCACTTCAACCAAGTCATCTTTTGAAGAGACCCCCGAAGGGGGTCTTAAAGAAACTCAGACCCTCGAGCAAGGAAGCCCTTCAGGCTCCCTTGACTCTCGGCTCTTGAGGGGGAGACCTCCTATCGGGGCTCTCTTCGCTCACCGAAACCGCAGGGCCCGGTTCGCCGGCCGCACATTGTTCTCCACCCGCGCCCGCAACTGCCGCGTCTCATGCAGCGTCTGCTCCAGCTCGTTTTTCGTGTGCGCGTCACGCACCGTCGCCAAGATCTCGCTGACGGCCCGCTCCGACCGGGCCATCAAGTCGGCCACCCACTGTCCGAGGTGCGTCGACGAGGCGCTGCCCAGACTGTCCGTGTTGACTGCGCCCGTCACCTCGACATCGTGGCACCACAGGGCAACCGCTGTATCGATCCACTCCACCACAACTCGCCGGCGGCGACCCGTGAACGGCACTTCCTGGGCGTCCAGCAGTCTCTCGAGCACATGGACGACCATGGCATGCGAGACGCGGAGCTGCAAGAACAGCAAGACGGGCCAGGAGGGGTCGGCACCAATGGAGGCGTCCTGCTGGCGGGTGAGGGCATACTCACACAACGTACTCAGCAGAGTCTCCACGGGGAAGATCAAGGAGTCGAGGGATGTCCGGTGGGCAATCGTCTGGATCTGCACCGACACAGCCTCGTACGGCATGGCAGGAGGACCCATGGCCACGATGGGATCATTGGTGCCCGGTTTTTGGGTCCGGACGGCCTCCTCGTAGGCCGCCATGCGTTCTTCGACCTCTTCGTGCGTGCTGTTAATCAG
Source organism: Ophiostoma sp. CBS 140.51 (assembly GCA_029298735.1). Taxonomy (NCBI): domain Eukaryota; kingdom Fungi; phylum Ascomycota; class Sordariomycetes; order Ophiostomatales; family Ophiostomataceae; genus Ophiostoma; species Ophiostoma sp. CBS 140.51. Next base: position 43,318 of record JANSLP010000106.1, read on the forward strand.
CTGTTTCCAGGTATCGGCAATGACGCGCGGGTTGTGGTAGTCGGCGGCGTTGTAAATCAAGAGACAAAGGTCGTAGTAGCCGGCCTGGTCGGCGTAGCCGTTGAAGAGTTCCGACAGACCCAAAACGGCACCGTCGAGATCGGCCTGAATGACCGATTTGCGCTCGTCGGGGATGCGGCCGTCGGCCAGCAGCCTCTCCAACAAATCGTCCTGGATGTGGGCAATGTCCAACAACTCCGTCACTTCATGGTTGAGCTGCTGCTGGCGCTGACCCGAGACACCGGCCGACGAGACACTGGCATTCGCCTTGGCACGGCTCAGCAGCGTGATGCGGTCCTTGATGCCAATGGCAAACGCGGAGCCGGCCAGGTTGAACTGCACCTGCGCAGCATCAAAGAAGCGGCTGCGGTGGGTGTAGAAGCGGCACAACAGATCGGCATGGACGGCGTCGGCGGCTGCCAGTCGCTGCAAGAACGTGATGACGTGCGGCGAGTCAATGGCCAGCAGGCGGTCCGTCAAATTCTCTTCAATGTACCACTCGTACAGGTCAAAGTGGAAGACCTCGTCGGCGGCATCATTGACGACATTGTAGGCCTCGACTTTCTTGGTGTAGGCGAGCGTGGGGCGTCCATCGACCTGTTCGGGCTCGGCGGCCGAGTCAATGTCGAGTTGGCGCAGGACCGTATGAACCAAATCGTAGCAGCGCTTGCGCTCTTCCCACTGGACACGGCGCGGGTCGGTCTCGGGTTTGCCGTCATTGAGCCAGGCGAGTGCCGCATTGCCACGGTCCTTTTCGTGGGCGACCATGAGGCATAGTTGGATGGCGCCGGCATAGTACTTGAGCTGGACGTACTGGGCGACGGCACCCGTCAAGTTGGCATACGTGAGACTGCCGGCGACGCGCTCAAACAGATGGAGCGATTCCGACAACAGACTGCGGGCGGCTTGCGGCGACTTGATCTGCTCGGACGCGCGCTGCAGCTGCTCTTGCGCCTTAAAGATGACGACGTCGTCGGGGCTGCAGAAGCTGCCGCAGCGGCGGCGCAGAGCATCGGCGACCGTCTCCACGTTGGAGCCAGACTCAATGTTGCGGTTCACAATAGACTTGACCAGCAACTTGGCGAGATCTTTGCCGGTGGGCCGGGAGAACAGGCTCTCGTAGGTCAGCTGGCGTAGCTGGTCGCGAGTGTTGTCGTCGAGGCGGACGTAGATATCGGCGACGCGCTCGTCAAACAGCATCAGCACAAACGAAATACCTTCGGAAATGCTCTCCATCAGCTTTTGCAGGGCGTGCAGGGCCTGGTGCTCGGCCTGCAGGGCAATCTCTTCGTGGCGCGTGGCGCGGCGGCGGACATCGGTGGGGCCCGACAGGCCCTGGATAGAGCCTGCATTCGTCTTTAAAAAGTTGCGCAGACGCTCCAGGTTCTCCTGGACAGCTGTGAGTTTCGTCGTGGGGATGGTTGAGCCGACGACAACACCCGAGGCGGAATGGTTGACCGTCACGACCTTGGCGGCCCAGAGCGTGCGCACAAGGCGTGTGAGGTAGAGGGCGAGTGCGTCGTGGCGTGACGACAGGCGGACCGAGTCAATCGTAATGGCATTGCTGTCCGTCTCGGCGACGGTGGGCTGCCCACCGTAGTTGACAAAGGCCGTCTTGGCTCTATCCTCGGTGGCCTGGTCAGTGGCGCGGCTGGTGCCCGAGCGCAAATCGCTGCCGTTGCCGCAGGCGACAGCCAGGGCGGTGGACACGGTCTCGACGCGCCCGTACAAATTGATAAACTTGCGAATCTCCTTGTCAAACAGGTCGTCGCTACCAAGTGTCCGAATGGCAGCAGCAAATGTATCGACGAGTCGCCGGCGACGGACGACGTGGACGCCGTCGTTGGTCAGAATGGCAAACTCGCTGGGCGCGTCGTCAAATTGGATGGCTAGCTCATTACCGAAACCAAGAGGCTGCTGAGCAGCGGCAAATGACTTGGTAATGAGCCCGACATCCAGGGCTTGCTTGGCCCGACCCAGGTTGACCCAGTTGCCGTGCTCGTAGTACTTGAGGGCCGAGGCAGGCGTGGTGACCTTGATCTTGCCCGTCTCGGGGGCCGACAAGAACAGGCGGAGCTCGTCGTTGCGCTGGACAAAGTCGAAGCAGAAGCCGGGCGCGAAGCGGAAACCCTTGGTGGTGGGGTCGAGCGAGCGCGACTGCAGGTCGACCATGGCCGGGTCGTTGACGGCCGAGCGGCCGAAGCCGTTGGCAGAAAGCGCCGGTGTGGAGGGAGCACCCGGCTCCTTGGGCGGGAACTTGACAAACTGGACCTGCATTGACTGCGGGGCAGTGTTGGACGAGTTCATGGTGTAGGAGGCGGAGCTGGTGGCACTCAGAAACAAACGGCAGCCCGTGCTGGTGACGGCCATCAGGTGCAGCTTGGAGGCTTCCTGCATGGCAATGGGACTGATGCCGACAATGCTCATTCTGTCCGTCAGGAGTGGTGAAGTGTTGATCATGTGCGTGACGTCGCGCAGACAGTCGTTCTTGTGCTTCTCAATGACCTTGGTCAGACGGTCGGGGGCTTCAATGTGGTATGTACGGACAGTCGACTTGTTGGACAGCGTGTAGAGCAGATTGCGCGAGTTGTCGACGACCATCTGCACGAGGTTCTCATTGTTCTTGGGACCCCAAAAGTCCAGACCGACGGGGAAGGCCGGCACGACCGACGACCAGCCAGGGTGGCTGTGGTTGGTCTTGCCGACGCGGTTGGAGAACCACTTTTCTTCTTGCTGATAGAAAATCTCGTGGACGTCGGTGTCGGTGCTGCCGCCCAAGAAAATGCGGCCCGAGGCCGTGCCGACGATAAACGACACGTTGCCGCCGCCGCGGTGAATGGACATTTTCGTCTGGTACAGCGAGATCTGCTTGGAGCCTGTGGCCGTGGGTGTGGCCTCGACGCCCAACAAGATAATGTCGACCTCGGTGGCCACGACCAGCACATGGCTAATGTTCTTGACAAAAACGCCCGGCTTGGGCGGCACAAGGCCAATGGCCGTGATGGCGTGCGGCTGGTCCTCGAAGCCAATCAGCTCTGGGTTGGGCTGTGTGTAATCCCACAAGAACAGACTGCTGTCGATGCAGGCGTAGGCGTGGTTGATTTCCGTAAAGAGGCCCATGGTCGTGACCAGCTGCGATACGTTATAGCGCTCAAAGATTTGGTCCGGGATGGGGTAGGTCTGCATTTTCTGGAAGGGGGCCCAGGGGGACTCGGCACTGTGGATGTCGTACTCGGAGGAGGCGCCGGCTATATCGTTAGATGCGTAGCAACGAGGTTGCGTGGTAAAGGAAGTACTTACGTCTGCAATAAGAATCAAGGTCTGGGTAGCTCTCTTCGAGCTGCAGCACCCGGTTGACCGACCCGGCCGCCTTTTGGATGGGCGTCAGGACAATCGGTGCTGGCAAAGCCATGACGGACTCGGGCTGGTGTACTGTCACGCCTGGCCGTTGCCGTTGCTGCTGAAGCTGTTGTTGTTGCTGAGCTGATGTGGTGGCAGACGATGCAGAGACAGGCCCGGCTGCCGGCACATCAAACAGCGACCGGCCGCCATCGAGACGTGATGCGGCTGCTGGGCCGGGCGTGGCAAAGTAGGAGCCGGGGATCTGGCGCCTTGGAGTAGACAGCGTCGCCATGGCGAGGCGAGGGAGTGTGCTGTCGGCGATTCGACTGTGTTGGAGTGGTGATGTCGCTTCTTCTGGGTGCGCTTGTTGCCTGTTGGTCGATGTGTCGAGCTTGTCAACGGACGGTCCGCGCCACGTCAGTTCCTCTGGCCGACGGAATGCGCGACGGGGTCAACGATGTCGTCGATGGACTCGAGTGTCGATGCTAGGAGGAGTGAATGGATCAAGGAAGGGTCGTGATGTTGATGACTGAGGTCGTCGTGAAGCTCCGTGAAGCTTCGTTCGCAGGCGTTGCCGCTGCTAAAGCGCGAGTGAGAGCGACGTCAGCTCAAAAGGTCCGTATTGTCGACAATGACCGTGAGTTTGCTTGTCTGCGTGGTCGGGGTGTCGTGGTGTTGAGCTGTGGTGAGGTGCGTCGTGGTGTTGTTCTTGCGTCTCCTACTTTTTAGCTAGAAAGTGTGAGGCTGGGCCCAGTTTGGTTCCTCTCTCAATTTTTTCCCCTTGTGCCTAGCCTACTGCCAGATAAAGGAAAGGACGCGAAGTTGTCGCGCAAAATACGCTAGACCCAAAACAGCAATCAGAGCTCTTGAAAGTGGGGCCAACAGTCCAACTAGGTCAACGGGAAGAGGCCCGACAATTGACGGTGGTGAATGCACAATTGATGAAAACATGAATTTGTTTAAAAGATGATTGGTTTGATCTAATGATAATACTCCTTTTGTTCTTCCATCCAGACTTGTTCCCTTGTCTTTTGTTTTCGCTTGGTTTGCCCCCAGTGAATTAGATGATTCGTCCGAAATACAACTCACAATAGCTAATAATAAGAATAAACATACTCATTCCATCCGATAATGACAAGTTGATCCGAAAGTGCCTCGAACGGCGTGCCCAGAGGCAGCAGGATTCACCACGGCAACTTGCCCTTCCAGGAGAGGCTGCAACGCTCTCGTCCCGTGATCATAGACTTTCGTCCTGTCCTGTACAGACGAAGCTGTAGCATCGACTCGTCTCATCTCGCACGCCGTGTCATCAGGCTCCCCGTTTTATCCCGTTTCGCCGTGTCATCCCGACTCGCTTCGCTCATCTCGTCTCGCTCTCTGCCGTCTCATCTCGCTCGCTCGTCTCGTCTCGTCTTCATCTTTCGTCTCGTCTCGCCGTCTACGACGACTTCTTGGCCTCCCGCGCCGCCTTGCGCAGTGCCCGCCGGCGAATGTCCTTGTGCATCACTAGGTTGTACCACACGGCCAGCTTGTGACCGACACCAATGGTGTTCTCGACCCACCACTGCATCAGCGCGTGTGACCAGTAGGGCGTGTAGGTCGAGGCCATGGCTTGCCAGCCGCGGCCAACCTTGCCGAGGGCGAAGCGGACAAAGACGTCGGGGTTGGGGATGAGGAGAGACGGACGGCGGACCTTGGACATGGCGGAGACCACGAGGTACGACAGCACCAAGTAGGTGTCGACGCCGAACGGCTTGACTTCAGCGGAGAGCGCCGTGTTCCAGTGTTGGAGGAACGCCTTGGAGCCCGAGTAGGTGGCGAGGTAGGGCGTGGGCATCCAGCCGCCAAACGAGCCCATGGTGAGCACGAGGCCCTTCTTGCGTTGGACCAGGAGAGGCAGAATAGTCTTTGTCGTCTTGAGAGTGCCCAGGCAGTTGATGGTGACAATGTTTTCGAGTTCTTGGGCCTCGGTCTCGAGGAAGGGGACTGGGATGCTGTGGCTCTGGCCGACATTGTTGATGAGGATGCCGACGTCGAGACCCTTGACGGCATCGGCGAGGCGGACGTAGTCGCTGTCGTCGTTTTTCGAATAATCCATGGCCACAACCTTGGTCTTGAGGCCCGTGGCAGCGTGCTTGGTCTCGAGCTTGGCGGCGAGGTCGTCGAGCTTGGACTGCGTGCGCGAAACGAGAACAAGGTTGAAGCCCTTGCGGGCGAGCTGCGTCGCAAACTCTTTGCCGAGACCGTCGGAGGCGCCAGTCACGACGGCCCAGGTGCCCTTCTTTCCGTATTTGCGGAGCTGTGCTGTCAGCGGTAATCACAGAGGGAGAATGATAGAGAGGAGGTGCATACGTTAGTCCCGCTCAGGACAAAGACGTTGAGGAGGAAGCCCAGGTACGAAAGCACTTTAGATCCCAGAAAGAGGGCGCCGACGGCCGCAAGGGTGGCCGTCACCGGGCTGGGGATCGCAGCGATGAATGAGCGAATGGCCTCCATGGTGGTGGTTGAGGTAGAGTTGTCGTTTGTGAAAGTTTGAAAGGATGCAGGAGACGACCTGATTGAGGCTCTGTCGAGGTCGAGAGGCTGTCGACGATGCACTTTCGGCCGTTGGGGAAGCAAAGGGAAAGGGAGGATTTTAGGGCTCTCATTCTCTTGTTTTGGGGCTCCTTTCCTGGTGAGGGATGCTGACGGTCCACAGCGTCTGGCCAATAGGAGAGCTCGGTTGCAGTGGGAGGAAGCTGCGACCGGTCAGAAAAAAGGGGCTACACCACTAGAGAAAGCTTTTGACCCCAACCCCACTGTTCAATTGGCAGGTGCGACTGGCCAACAGCCGTCTTCCGACTCTCGACTTTCAGCTTGTGAATCTGAGCCATTGAAAAGCAACCACGGCCCCGAACTCGCCGACATTATCTTCAACTCACATACGAACACTGCACGTTTTCAATCCTATTCTCACGACTTGTCATCCTCGCTTCCACCTCGCTTCCACGCTTCGATAACCTCCTCACCTCACTCTCACTACCATGGACACCGTTCTGTCATACCTCCCATCTGGGGAACAGGGCCTGATGCCCTACTACCTTTTCTTGGTCAGTCCACTGTCGCGATGCAGCATCTCGAGCCCTCTGCTAACACTCTCAGGTCGGCATCGTCTCCGTCGGCAACTCCCTCCAGAACCTCGTCACCCTCCACTACACTCGCCGCATCTACAACGGCCTGTTCGTGCCCAACCACAAGCTGTTGCGCGAGCCCGCCACCGGTAAGAAGGGACCGGAGGACAGCATCCACAAGCTGGTCCCAGCCTCGTCGACGGGCAAGGATACCGACGCCAAGGCGCAGGACCAGGTGACGCCGCTGGCGGCCCGTATTTTCGGCACATGGACGATGCTTGCGGGTTTCATTCGCATGTACGCGGCTCACGACATTGGCAACCGGGCACTGTACCAGTTGGCTTTGATCACACACCTGGTGGCGGCGTTCCACTTCATCAGCGAGTTGACCGTGTACAAGACGCTGCGGTTGACGGGCCCGCAGTTTTTCCCGTTGGTGGCCGGCACGGGCGGCAGTATCTGGATGGCGCTGCAGTACAGTCACTATGTGCAGGCGTGATGAGCTACGCGGGGCGCACGACGAGGAGCAAAGCGACGAGAAGATTTACTGTGGAGAACATGTATACAATATAGTTAATAATCTAATGAGAACGACTAGCTACTTTTCAACTCCAACCAACGCCACGCCTCGCACCCTCTATGACAACACGCTCGCTGACGCTCGCGTGTGATCTACAGCGACTTCCTGTAGAGCTCCCCGCCACAGGTGCGCAGCCGCGCAGCGGCCTGCTCGGGCGTAATATCGCGCTGCGGCTCGCCCAGCAGCTCGTACCCGACCAAAAACTTGCGCACCGTGGCGGACCGCAGCAGCGGCGGGTAAAAGTGCATATGGAACCAGCTGCTGTCGGCTTCGTCACTGTCGAGCACATCCAAAGGGGCCTGGTGGATGCCCGAGGAGTAGGGAAAGTTGGTCTCGAATAAATTGTCGTACCGCCGCGTCACTTCTTGAATGGCATCGGCAAAGTGCAGGCGTTCGTCGTCGCTAAACTCGACAATAGCACGCACATGTCTTTTCGAGATAATCATGACCTCGAAGGGCCAGATGGCCCACCAGGGGCAGACCACCAAGAACGAGTCGTTTTCGTAGACGATGCGCTCCTGCTTGGCGAGCTCGAGCTTGACGTAGTCGCCCAGCAGGTGCCTCTCAGAACCGTGCTGCTTGCGGTACTGCCGCATCTGGGTCAACTCCTTCTCGGGCTCCTGGGGCAGACTCGATGTCGTCCACACCTGACAGTGCGGGTGCGGGTTCGAGCAGCCCATGGCGGCGCCCTTGTTTTCGAAGATTTGCATGTAGCGCAGCTGGCTGGCCGGCGTAGGGACGGTGTCGTAGGAGGACGTGGAGGGATTCGCTTCCAAAAACTTCTGTGCAGCAGCGTACACCGGATTCGTCGGCGCCAAATGCGCCGCATAGATGCGCGTCCACGTCAGGATGACGGGCAGAATGTCGCGCGCGGCCATGTCGGCGAGCGTGACGTGGTGCTTAGGCGAGAACGTCAGGACATAGCACTTGCCGGTCGTCGCTTCGGCTTTGAGGAGCAGCGACTCGAGATCGTCGTCCTTGCCTGTCGGCTCGGCTGGGCTGTACTCCGCCTGGCTCTCCTTCACCGCGGAGTAGTCATTGACAAAGACAAAGGTGTTGTCGTAGGCCGGGTTGGCGTCGCCCTGGGCGCGCTTGTTGCCCGGGCACAGGTAGCAGCTGGGATCGTACTCGGGCAGCGTGTTCTTGGAGGGAGCCTCCTGCTGGCCCTGCCAGGGCCGCTTGGTGCGGTGCGGCGAGACGAGCAGCCAGGCGCCCGTCAATGGGTTGTACCGCCGGTGAGAGATGTCGTTGAGAATTTCGTCGAGCATGGTGGGTGGGAGGCAGTTGAAGCTGTTATGGAGTGGGGAGCAGCGTCACTAGCTACTGGTGAAGCTCTGCAACGAAATGCAATGCGTGGAACGGAAGTCGAGAAGATGATGTAAAAGGAAAGAACAGTGACGGCAGTTCCTTCCTCGAAATGTTTGTAAAGAAAATAAAAGGTTTTATTTCAAGCAACCGACAAAAGAAGTTGCCATCGGCCGTTCCTTCCCTGCTTTCTCTGACTTGTTTCCTCCGCGGTGACGATGGTAAAAAGGTGGGGTGGCGTCCGCCAGTTGCGGCGCCAGTTTGCGCGAGCATTGCGACTCAAACAGCGTCTGTTGGAAGCTGTTGCACCGAGCCAGCCAAAAGCTCTTGCCTGTTTGGGTAGTTTGTGGGGCATTCAGTCAAGTTTGCAGCTCGTCTTTCTTGGTCTTTCCGCGGGGAAATTTGGTGAATTGAAGCCAGGTCGCGGGTTGTCGGCGGAACCACCGAAGAAGCCCCCGCCATTCAGAGGCGTTGAAGACGTCGCTTTGTGGAAGCCAGCAAAACGATTTTAACACAGAACGGTCGCCACAGCCCGTAAAATCGCCCGAGAGCCCGAGGGCGCCACCATCCACCAAAGAGACTAACACGACACAAAGGCATTCGGGGAAGGTCGTTCTTTTATGCTTTCACTTTGATGCCGCTCTATTTGCGTGTCAGTTTTAATTTGCTTTATCTTTATACGAACTTAGCATCACTGATTTCAAAGCCTCGTTTCACAGCCTTATTGTTCAATAAAGTTGGTGAGCTAAATGACAGCGAGCTTTGAGTTGTGAACTGAGACGATGTGAGATTTCATCGACAAAGATTCCCCACCAATCGAGAGTCTCTTTTTCTTGGCTGTGGCTTTTTGTGAGCAGCTGTCGTCTCCATTTTAGCCTGCACAAATCGTGAAGTTCTTGTCGTCTTGACCTGTAATTCATCCATGTTTACCGGTGAGTTCTGTTTCTGAAATAACACGTTCGAAAGCATCAGTCAGGCCGTCTTTATGTACTGTTTAACGAAGCGAGAGTCTTTTAAATGTGGCATTTGTGAGCAGTCAAAGTCATCTTTCATTGGCTCTCTTTGGTCTGCATGAATCGTCGACCTTTGCAGTGGGATATTAGACCGAGATTGCTCGACTGAGAGTGCTCTTGAAAAATCTGGGTGCTTCTGAATTTTCATCGCAACTGCTGCGTTTCCTTCGTCCAAAGCGGACGGGGATGAAAGAGTCTCGGAGAGGGACAGAGTAAAAGACGAGATACGGCATATTCTTATCGTCCTTGTCGTCACAGGAGACCCAGACGCTCCTATTTATACTCATTATAAGTATGATGTAAAAAGAGCAGTGTTCAATGAGAAAAGCGAAGTACGTGTTGCACCTCTTGCGATTGATTGTTGCATTGGAGGTTGCAGTTTTGAGTGACCGACCGCGCAAAAAGAGGGGATGTGGAATTCGAACTGTCGATCTGCGCCCCTTTTACATGGTTAAGGCATGGGTTCAGGGGAATAAGCATCGTTCAGCATCGCTGAGGATCTCTTGAGGATCTCTTCAACTTCAACACGTGCAACCATCCTTGTCAAATTAACGAGAATGATTGGACGACTGGACTAACAACCTCAAATAATCATACTTTACTCATGCAAGGTACACTGCAAGCTTACCGGTCCGGACCGACTTGGAAGGTCTTGGACTTTTGCGCGGTCCCCTTTCATCTGCATTTTTTGGGGCACTTTGATATTTTTTCTGCATTCACTCCTTTGATTCTGTATCGCCTGTGTCTAAATGGGGGCAGGATCTCCAAGGACTGTCAGACTTAATTGGGGGCCAGGCGTAGAAAAGGATAAAGAATCTCAAATAGAAACAATGGCTCGACCGATGGCTCATCCTGAGCAAACAATGGCTCCTTACAAAGCTTTTCGTGGTCAACGATCCGTCCCCCTTGTACTCTCTACCATTCACACACGTGTTGCTATATGCGAAGACGACGGTGCCTTTTCATAGCATGTAACATGCCGTCCGCCATCAAGGATCTCCCAGGTCTACCAGGGTCTACTGCACAGCCATGTAGGTCCCAATGCAGGAACAATCAGGAACAGAAAGGAACCAAAAATGTTGCCGCGCTTTTTGTCGTGCTTGCCGCGTCTTCTTCACCTAATCCTGGGTATTCCAGGGAGTTGTTCTTTACCCGGAAATTTATTCTGAAGTGGTACTCTGCCGCCCGTCTTTCAGGATGCAGTCCCCGGTTTTACTCTCTTTAACCAGTAGACCTACAATTCATAACACTCTTGTCTATTCCGGGCAGTGATTGCCGACACGTGCGGCGTAGCCAAACATGGGATGGATGAGTTCATCTGATGGGTTGTAGATATATTGTGTGCTCGTCCCATGTTAATGTGCGGTATCTAAATGTTTCGTTTCGTAGATCAAGCTCATCACTCCATCCTCCAACCGATATGACTCGACACTCTCTTTCTCTTGCCTCCCTCGCCTCGCTGGCCACGCTGGCCGTGCCTGCCCTGGCGGCCGGCGGCAAGCTCAATGTCTACTGGGGCCAGAGCGGCTTCCGCACGCTCAGCCAGGTCTGCCAGGAAGATGCCCTGGACTTTGTGACCTTGTCGTTTATCAACGAGACGCCCGAAAACGACGGAAACACCAACTACCCGGGCATGGAGTTTGCGGCACACTGCCCCGGCACGACGTACACGGTGCATGGCGAGGCTTCCGACCTCATTTCAGGGTGTACCGACATCCAAGAGGGGATCCCCGTGTGCCAGCAGCACGGCACCAAAGTCATCCTATCCATTGGCGGCGTCTTTGATGCACAGCTGGCCAACTACAACCTGACCACCGAAGACAATGGGCGGTACTTTGCCGATTTCCTGTGGGGAGCTTTCGGGCCGTACAATGCCTCTTGGAGCGGTCCGCGTCCGTTTGACCTGAGTGCCACGCAGCACAACTCGGTCGACGGTTTCGACTTTGATATCGAAAAGGAGTTTCCGTCGGAAGAGCCCTGGATTGCGCTCATTGACCAGCTGCGTAGCCACTGGACCGGCGGCGAGTACCTCATTACTGGCGCACCCCAATGTCCCATTGTCTCCGACGCCACGCTGCCCATGAAGAAAATGATTGCCGCCTCGCAGTTTGACCTCATCTGGGTCCAGTTTTACAACAACCCGGAATGTGACGGCACTACATCAGCCTTTAACTTTGACGAGTGGGTGACGTTCTTGCAGGGCACGCGCAGCGCCCATGCGCAACTGTACATTGGCCTCCCGGCGGACCAGGGCGCATCAGGTTACCTAGACGAGCCGACTCTGACGTCCTTGCTCAACAAGTACGGCACGAGTCCGTCCTTTGGCGGTGTCATGCTCTGGGATGAGAATCTGTCGTACACCAACAACAATGCGTCGTCGACTAACGAGACATATGCCGATCTGGTCAAGCAGATTATGGCCGGTGTGCCGCCGCCGCCGCCGTCGTCAACATCATCAGTGTCTGTCACGGCCTCGCCGACTGCTTCATCTACGCCCTGTAGCAACCCCTACATCGTCCAAGCGACCGACGACTGCTACGACTTGGCCGTCACGTACGGCACCACCGTCACACAGATTCTGGCGCTCAACCCGCAGCTCGACCGTTTTTGTGACTTGACGCCGGGACAGGCCATTTGTCTTCCCCAAGCGTGCACCCGCTATTACACCGTCCAGTCGGGCGACTCGTGCTACAAGATTGATACCACGTTTGGTATTTCTCTCACGCAGTTTCAGCAGTGGAACCCAACCGTCAACACCGACTGCACCAACCTCAACATTGGCCAGAAAGTGTGTGTGTCGGTGACGCCGGGCAACTCGACCGGGAACTGGACGTCGTCATCCATACCATCATCGGTGTCGGTGACGTCCTCGCCGACTGCGTCGGCTTCGCCGTCGACCGTCCCCTGCGGAAAACACTACACGGTCGTGGCCGGCGACTCCTGCTATGTCGTCGACACCAAGTACGGCCTGACCTTCAGCCAGCTGCAGGCCCTCAACCCGGGCGCCATCAACAGCGACTGCACAAACCTGGACATTGGGCAGGTTTTGTGCGTGGCCGGTATGAATTCGACGTCGTCGTCGTCCATCCCCTCAATAGTGCCGTCCACTACGGTGCCGACGACATCGACTATCGCCTCGTCGTCGCCAATTCCCTGTGGAAAGCACTACACTGTCGCCGCTGGCGACTCTTGCTACAAGATTGACACTCTGTACAACCTGACGTTCAGCCAGCTCCAGTCATTGAACCCTTCGGCCGCCATCAACACTGACTGCACCAACTTGCAGATTGGACAGGTGCTGTGTGTAGCGGGGGTCAAGTCGAACTCGAGCTCGAGTGTCTCGCCGTCAAAATCATCACTGTCGACATCGACTTCTCTCTCCACCGGCCATGGCACTGCTCCCAGCAGCGGCTTCTCGACCGTCGTCACGAGCAGCCAGTCATACATGTGGGCGAACACGACGACCGTGACAAAGACGGTGAGCAAAGTTTAATTCTCCAGTAGGAACCTACTGGTAAGACCTTGTTTTCTGTATATATTCTGCATATCCTGTATATCCTGTATATCCTTTCTTTTCTGACTTTCTTTAACTTTCCTTAACTTTCCTTAACTTTCCTCAACTTTCCTCAACTTTCCTCAACTTTCCTTTTATTTGCTTTCATTTCTTTTTCTTACCTTGAATTCTCTCCTGTACTTTATACAATTCCATTTTTCCATTGTTGATAAATTCCCTGTTGTATTCGCTTTCAGTTTTCTTGTCTTAAGATTTTCTTTATTTAAAATAACCATTTTCAAATTACGTGTTATCATGGGCGAATTTACTCTTGTTAGCAAGCTCTATACGGTAATCAAGTACCGCTGTGTAGAGCTGTGGCTAGTCCCGCGTCAGCATAGAAACATTCTCCCTCATAAAGCGTAGACACCACTTGCTAACACGTCAACAGCACTGTTGATCCGTATAGTGTCCGACGATGTGGTAGGAAAATACGATGTGTCCTTTGTTCGCCAGTTTAATGCAGGTGCTGCGTCATTGCCTCCTCAGATCATCGAGGAGCTAGCTGTGGCATATCTGGGCGTTGCTCTGCGATAGGCCTGGGGTATGACGGAAAGCTACAATTATATTACCATCACGCCTCCAGATCTGTCAACGTACGAGCACGCGGCAAAGTTTGGCAAGCCTGTCGCCGGGACAGAGCTCAAGATTATTAGCGTTGAGATGGGGAAAGAGGTTCAGCCCGGCAAGGAAGGACAGGTAAGAAAAATATTACTCCCAACACGGATCTTCTCGTTCCATTAACACGGCTGTAATTGTGGGCTCGTGACCAAGCCGGCCGGCTTCGTTGCTCAGCGGGACAATAAACTATAAGGGTATTCGGCTGCGAAGTAGCGAAGCTTCCATCTAGGGGGGCGTGTGATGCGCTACTTCACGGTATAGTAAGTTTACCCCTAATAGGCCAGGTAGAAGGGGTCCGACTCGGGGATGAAGTCGCTTAAACACAGTTGAATTTAATAGGAACCGTTCATTTCGTTAAGTATCGTAGAATTATACATGTATCGTACAGTCAGTCTTTTATTATCCATCAAACCAACACACCATTCCACCAACCATTGAAACGCAGCGCCACAAGTGTCCCGAGGTTTGTCGTGCCGTCGGACTCGACAATGGTAGCCTCTTCAGTGTCCCGTAAGATGTGGTCGCAATACTTGCCTGCAGCGCTCAGATGCAATACCGCTGCGATAGCAGCATGAACAGCTAACAGCCTCGGATGAGGCGAATCAATTGTGGGTGATTGGAAAAGTGTCCGCGTCAGAGGTTGCGGAACTGCACTGAAGGCGGGCAAGTCGTAGGATCCAATGCGATATGTTTGTGGCGGGCCAGCAGCCTTAAAGTACATGCGGAACGAGCCGAATTCCTCATGGCACTCTCGAGTGAGCATGAGCGCATAAGTAGGCCGGTCAATGTCTGTGCCGGTAATAAATCGGTGAACATCCATGTCAAACATGTTAAGGATATCCAGTGTATTCTTTCGGGCAGCAGTCTGTGTATATCGTCAGAGAAGAGGTAGTAATAAGCTTAAGAGTGAAACGGCTACGTACCATTTGCGGGCTGCCCTCGAGACTTGTGAGCGAATGCGGAAGGATATGTGCCACTTCCAATGTCTGAAAAGCAGTGCCGTCGGTCCAGTCAAAGACCTGGCCATCGTCGTCGATGGCAATCTGACCGTGCTCCGCGTGGCGGCGCCGTGCTTCTTGCTTGTCGAATTTGCGTGTCACTACGCAGCGGTGCTTGTCACGGATAAGGCAGTTTCGTCGAAGCGTTGAGACGCGCACACGGGACCCAGGGAGGACTTCTTCGGCCGGTATTGTGGGGATGGACAGGGGAGCAGGTGTCGGCTGTGGTGTTTTGACCGCGCACGCTTTCACTAGAATTAAGGAAGAGAAAAGGTCAGCAACGAAGCAAGCTGTGTATGTTGAGACGGAAAACGAACAGGGAAGAAAAAAGTTTTCGATTAAGTAATCCGTAAACTGGACGATCTTGTTGTAGAGTGCAGCTGTGTCGATGCCAGTGGCCAGAGGAGAATCCATGTCGATGCCGACCGTGGAGAAAAAAGAGCGCAAGTATGCGTCGCTGGACTGCTGATGCAGGGAGCATTGGTAAATCTGTCGTACCATCTCGATGCGACGGAAAGGGACTGACAATTGCTCGATCTCGGCCGCCTCGAACTGCCGTAACACGGCCGCGAAGAGAGCCGTGGCATGGCTGCGTGCCGCATCGCTTGTAAACGCCGCTTCCTTTATCGCGAAGTCAAGTGTGACTTTAAGGGATGCTTGGCGATGATGTAGTGGGGAGGCCATGTCGGTGGTGTTAAAAAAGGAAATATTGGAAACGCGCGATAGGTCGGCGTTTTAGTTGAGAAGTTCCGTTTTCTTTAAGACGGATTATTAACCGGATGTTGTTAGGACGAGTGTGGGTTACACGATATGTCATGTGATTGTTATATGACATGTAAATTTAGGAGTTCTAAGGATTAAACTAGAGGATAAGGCTTTTGTGGATTTACACTAGACAACACAGTTAATACTTTCTGTTGGCCGTACTGTTTATTTGATAGCCTACTTACTTTAATATTACGGGAACAGCCTCCACGGACCTGACCAACAGTCCAAGCGACAAAATACACGACCCGCACCGGGGGACACCGATAACGAGTCCGTCAGTATTATGAGGATGAGGTGGTAATATAAGAAGAAAGTGAGGAGGAGAAGAAAAGAAGCGGGAATGGGCTTCCTCATTATACAGGAGGCTATGCATCGCTACCTGATACCAACTCGGTAAAGTTGTAAGTAATTCAGTTCTAGCTTTTCGTGATGTACTTAACCGTGCTTCTTAATCTGTAAGACGGTTCTAGAACAAGGCTCTGTGGTTGGAACATGTCATAAGAGGCACAGCGGGCACCGGGAGCACCGGGAGCACCGGGAGCACAGGGGAGCACACCCACAGGACGGCACAGGCACACGTCCGAAGAATGTCTTTCAAGCAGATTTTGCAGCTTGTAGACACTCGCCGTTTCACACCACCCCATATCATCACTATTTCCGGGGCGGTCGTCATCAAAACGGGTCCAGTGGCCAAATGGCAAGGCGCTTGGCTACGAACCAAGAGATTGCAGGTTCGATCCCTGCCTGGATCGTTTCTTTTTGTCGTTTTGTAACCATTTTATCAACCGATTTTATTTTTATTTTTTATTTTTATGTTTAAGGTCTACATGGGAAGACGAGATGCCGATGGTGAAAATCCCTGCCTGACTAAAGAATCTGCCCTGTTGAGTGACAAGAGATTGTAGTGTGTCGGGGGAAGCAACCGAAGATGGCCTGCATGGACTCGTGGATCACGGCCATCGGGTACTTGAGCTTCTGGACAGAGATTAAGTCGATCTCATCTTTGTGGTGGAACGAGGCCCGGATCTCTTTGGGCAGCTTCTTGAGAGCATCAGGATTCGTGATCAATAGATACATATATGGGGGGGTTTTTCTCTTGCCTCGACCCAGCCGAGCCAGCCACACTATGTGAGTTTTCAGTTTTACATATCGACATAGCGCAGATGCAGCGGATCCAAACGTCCTTTCCGCAGCTGCCGTGCTGCGGGCGCGTTTCCAGAGGGCTTTACTCTGCTCGGACCCAACGGGGGGATATCTAGTGATGGGGCTGCTCTCTGGAAAGGCGGTCGTGCCAGTCGACACCGTGCACATCAACAACCTGAATCTCAGGGATTATTGGCAGCCTGGGGCTGGGCATTGACGGTCTATGTGCAAAGCATCAAGACTGCGTCGGAGCATGGATCGGGGCTGGGGTTCAGCGACCTCGTTACGCACCGGCCGGTTCCCACTAGAGCGTTTGGAGGTGACCGTGTTACTCGTGGGAGAGGGTACACCGATAAAGGCTGCGATGTTGCTTAACTGAACTCTTTCTTTCGATTAGAGATGGGCGTTGGGGGGATTGACCGGCGTCCATGATAATGTTGATTTCCTATATTTTTCTTACGCAGTAAACCAAGTGCTTCGAGATCAATCACCAGAAACGTAAAAATAAAGTGATTGAAAAACTGGAGGATATATAAAGATGGCGTTCTTTTCATATTACCATTACTTGAAACTAATATTTAAGCAGCTAAATTCACATGAGTATGGAACGTCTTAAACCGTTCGGGGCCCCAACCGGCGGCGGCTAGTTAACGTCCTTGTAAAGCTTAACGTTCTTGCTCTGGCACTCGTGGCAGGTTCCGCAAGGTGTCAGCGGCGCGCCGTAGGGCTTCAATGTGGTCGTCTTTGCTATTGGCCGTGGTGACCTCATGCAGTAGGTGCAGCTGGCCAACGGGTGTAACGCTGCCGGCGTGGGCCGCTTTCTGCCGTGCTGCTTTGCCACCATTGTGCCGCCCAAGGGCATCCCGGTCTTCTGCAGTATTGAAGTATAGCCCCCCCTCCCCTTCCCTGCTAAAACAAAAACGCTAAAAGATACGGGCAATATGGGTAGACCTGGCTGAACACTACTCCGCAGAAAGAGGACGCCATCAACCACATCAAGACAACTTATCTGCCGTCCAAGATTATCAACGTCGGCTAGCGGTGCAACACGACGTTGCCGCGCCTGCCGACGGGAAAGATCGACTACGCACTGCCGCCGTGCAAGCAGTCCATTGCCGGCAAAGGCACCACATCCTACACGCGCTGACCAACGTCGGCGACATTGGTGACATTGGCGTCGACGCGGCGCGCATCGTGGGCGACCCGCGCACGCTCGACAAATACGTCTTTACCTGCACCGACATGCGGGCGCCGAGAAATCTACGACATGATTGAGACACTTAGCGGCGAGAAGGTAGTACGTAACCACGTGCCGCGCGAGGACATTGTTGTCGGCGTAGCCAAGGCCGAGGATAAAATCAGTGGCATGACCAACCCGGACCTGGCGGCACGGTTGCCAATGGAGCAAGTATTGGCACATCTGTGGTGGGAGGAGGAAGATGATTGAATTGGTTTATATTTACGTTTATGGTATATAGAATGATTAATAGACAAAAAGACGAGTAAAGGAAATAAAAGAAAGGAATAAACAACTTGTATACGACAACCCAACCCTCAACAACACCCACCACCCCTTAGAAGAGCATACCCTTGGTCTGCTTGACCTTACTGACGTCAATGTTGCGGATGAAGAGCATCCAGATGAGCGCCAGACCAATGACACCCGTACCGGCCGCCAGCATGCGCGTCTGGGCATAGCCGTACGACTCTTGGATGGCCGTGCGCGTGGCGTTGCCGACGGGGTAGTCGAGCTGTGTGTAAATGTCCTCGTAGATGTTGTCAAAGTTGTCCAAGGCGTCGGCGGGCAGGTACATGTACAGCGCCTTGGCGAACGTGTTTTGCCAGATGGCGCCGCAGATTGTGGAACCGGCGCCGTCGCCGACGGTGCCGACGACGTTGAGCAACGCGAGAGCGGTGGCGACGTGCTGGTGGTCGACGGCGGCAAGGATGGCGACTTGCTCGATGAGGATGAACACGGATCCGCCGATGCTGATAAAGATTTGGCACATCACCAAGTAGCCCACATTCTGGTTGGGCCGACGGAAGTAAATCATGAGGCCCTGCGCAAAGATGTAGAGCGGGACGGCAATATACAACAGCCACTTGAAGCGGCCGGTGCGGCGGATGACGTAGCCGACACCAAGAAGAAGGACGCCGGAGACGACATCAAAGGTGTCGCCGACGTAACCGGCCTCGGCCACGGTCAAATCGTTGACCACCATCAAAAAGGACGAAAAGTAATAGTCCCAGCAGTAGTAGGAAATCTGGTAGGTGACGTCGAGCAGACAAGCGCCAATCACGGTGCGGTCCGACAGGATGCTGTAGTTGATCATGGGCTTGGGGGCAATCTTCCACTCGTAGACGACAAAGAAGCAGAGGACGGCGAAACCGACGACAATCATGGCGATAATGTAGCCGGAAGCCCAGCCGTTGGGGGCCAGCGAAGCCAGGTCGAACGGCAGGTAAAACACGGCCAGACCGCACGAGAAGAGGAAGACGCCGATGACTAGCTGTGGTCAGTAAACAATCCAACTTGGATTCTGTGGGGTAGGAGACGTACTGTCAAACTCAATAATGTAGAACCAGATGCTCTGGGCGAGAGTGCGGTTGTTCTTCTCCTGCGACCGGAACCCAAAGTTCTCAGCCTTTTTGAGGCTGCGCTTCAGAATAAAGTAGAGCGGTGCGGCGACAAACGGCAGGATAATAGCGAAACAGCCAAAAGTCCAGCGCATGTTGTCGTAGACGGCATCGTCGGCCGCCTTGGGACCAGCAAACGCCGAGATGATGTAGGGCGACGATGTGAACGCGTACGCCAGACCCCGGCTCTTGACCGTCGTCACATCGGCCGTAATCACGTCCACACAGTACGTCATGCCGTAAAAGCCAATATTATAAAAGACGTAGGCGGCACAAAACGTCGGCAGGTTGTTGCAGGCGGCCATCATAATCAGACCTAGCAGGGCACAGGCAATCATGCACAGGAAACCCTCGGCACGGCCCCACATGTCCATGATTTTGGAGAGGGGAATGTACACGGCCGCCGACATGGCGTCAGAGACGACGTAGATTGTCGTGAGGAGGGCATGCGATTCCCAGTCCGATGTCAGGAACGGGATGAGGTTAGACAGGATCGACGACTGCATTGCGTTGACAAAGTAGAGCATCCAGATGCTACAGACGTTAGCGGTGTTCTTTGAATACAGCATCGGTGTGTTGTTACCGTCCCTGTCGGGCCGGGGGCCGGGGGGGGGGGGGCTCACTTGAAGAGCACGGCAGCAAGATGCCACTTGCTCCAGCTCAGGGTAATGGCCTCGACATCCTGCACACCCTGCTGCAGGTCCTGGCCGGGCATCTCCATGTCGCGCTTCTCTGCATCGGCATCCTCGCCGAGAACACCCTCGTCGGCCTCGGCAGCAACGGGGGCAGCAGCGATTTCGAGGTCAGACTTCTCGGCAGTCGCCTTCTCGATGGGAGGCACCTCCACGGCCGGAGCGGCCTGGATCGTGTCCATGGCGATGGTGGACTCGTGGGACATTTTGAGAGTCGGTTGTCGATAATTGTGTCGATGGTCGAATGACTACTCAAGGGAACCAGGAACCAGGAAAAGAAGAAACACGGGAGGACACAACCAGGTCGGCGGGCCGCCTTATATGAGTGAAAGTACACGGACGCATCCTCTCGCGGGTCTGTTCAGTACACACCAGGTCTGCAGAAAACCCACATGTGGGGGTGGAGTGGGTGTTCCCATGCAACCCGCTGATCAACGGAAACGACAGAGCGACAGAAAAGACGCTGCTCGGTTACTCGCTTGCTGGGTCAGTCTGTGGCCCTTCTTTTTTCCTCTTTTTTTTTGTCTTTCCCACTTCTTTCTGTTGAAAATACGACCGTGATATCTCCATGGCGTGCATTGTTCGAACATGGTTAACACCAAACATGGTGCATGGGTCTGTGGGCTAACAGAAAGGATCCTCCGTCCTTGTCGAACAATAATGGTGTACGGCAGCCCACTTCCGGCTTCACACCTTGTTTTTCGCCCGTGTCAACACACTTTTCACAGCTGACGTGGCATGGGAAAGAGGAGTAAAAGCTGCAAAAGTAAAGGGACTGCTCGATGTTTACGCCGCGTCTTCGTTTGTACCCTTTGTCGACTTTTTCCCGCGTTGACAGACTCTTTCATGGAAAACAACTCGGCGTGGGTTCGGTTACAGGAGCTGTGGCGACAAAAGAAAAAGAAAACAAGAGGAGAGGACTGAAAAAGTCTGCACAAGGTGGACCACAGTGGACCAGGATGATGTTGACAAAAGGTCTGTCGAGTGATTGAGAGCGGACGCGTCTTGCTCGCAAGATGATCAGAAAAGGGCATGGTGTGATTGATAATTCGTATCTAATCTGATAAAATTTGCATCAATTTCCATCTGCTGCGTCCAAGTGGGTAGAAACAGCTCCGTTTCTGCTCCGGTAGTGGGTGGGTACAGGAACAAGTCGGAGGGAAAGGAGGGTCGTGGGCGGGTACTGATGCGATTGATAAAAAAGTCTCAAAAACAAACTCAAATACCAATGCCCGAAGACGTGCTGTGCACGAACAAATCCTTCGAGTTGACGGCGGGCGGGGCGTCAAACACTCTAAACTAGCACGATGCAACATGGGAAGGAGACAGAGTCGACGACAAGGAAGAAACTAACATCTGATTCGCGGCTGCTGAGCGACAGCATGGACCTTGTGCTTATTCCCATGCAGCTCTTCCCATGCGGCGAACGGGAACCGACCCTCCTTTACCTTTGAACATCCTTTTCGTGGGTGGTTCTATTCCTCTTTTTGACACTCCGTTGACCGTGTCGACCCTCCTCTTGAGCCGCCTCTCAAAAGACCTTGCGGTCTTTTTCTTGGTTGTACTAGGGGCTTGCTTTTGCTGTTTGTCGCCAGATTCGTCTTTTTGTTATCCATCGGTCGCGCACAGGAAACAAATCCACTCTGCCGATGGAGTTGTTTTAAAAGTGAGGCCATAGATGGACAGGATGTAAAAAGACCGTGGGTGCTGAAAAGACAACAAGGATTTAAACAGACAAACGATCGTCGTCCTTGAAGGCCAAGAACTGCCACGAGGAGCCAAGAACACAAGACTCTGGGGGAGCCAAGAGATGATCCCCAGAGCAGTTGACAGCCAAGACAAAAGTGAAGGGAAACTGACTGAAGATAAGCCTTATGAAGGCGTACGACCCGCCTGCCAGTGTCTGGGCAGCGCCTGGGCAGTGGGAAAAACTCTTGGTAAAGAGTCTTGGAAAATGCTTGACAAAAGTCTTGGGACGAACGACGGAGGCGGGACAGACTCCTGGGCGAGAGCTGGGAAGGACAACAGAGGACCACAGAGTGGACCGGTGTGACACGAGTGGGGGCCACTGTCGAACCAGAACCAGGGACCGAAAAAATCGACCCAATAACCACAGTTTCCGAAGGGCCTCCATCCATCCTTTCATATCCCTCACTTTTCGTCTCTTTTTCCTCTTCTCCCACTTGTTCCTTCCTCCGCACACTATCCGCTAATACGACGGGTACGGCGAGGTACGACCGAGACGCAGCTTTTCCTTTTCTTTATCATTTTGCGAATAGAAACGAAGAGGTCGAGGAGAAGTTCATTTCGTGGACGTGAAAAGGACGTAAAAAGCAGAGATTTGACTTCCTTCCTCTTCTGTTCGTTGTCTTTGTACTTTGTACTCCGTACGGAGAACGGAGACAGCTCCGCCTGATATCTCGTTTCTGCTGTTCACGCCTTTCTCGGTTGATTTTGCATGCCTCTCTGGCCTTGCGAGGCCGCGTACGGAGTACTGCCAAGGCAAAAAGGAGAAGAGGAGAAAAGCGAAGCCCGCCATGGGGCACGCACCAAATAGACCGTCCCCATAGGGCTGCACTGGGGCAATGGCTGATCGACCTGCTTTGACATTTGCTGTGCAAACTTACTTAGTACAACCGCGTGTGCATGTGCGCATGTTTGCATGGATGAGGATTAGATTAGATGGCATGATCAGGACTGACACTTGACACCCCCAAATGTTATTCAGTACGGAGCAAGGTGGAATTGCATAGCCGCCGGTTCCTTCCATGGAAAGTACAAGTGATTAAACATGCGAGCATGCCATACTGAAGAACACAAAGAGACAAATAAATTACCGGCTGCAACTGTCTCTGTCACTCTCTCGATTTCCCTGGCGGTTACCTTTTCTATTGTTGTGGCACCAAGCAGGCCAGTCTGACTCTTGTCCCTTATGTAGCCCTTCCCTCATAAATATTATTTTGTGTCATCAAAAAGAGGCTCCCATTAAAACTATAAATGGACTTCGAAGAAGTCCCTCATCCCTTTTGCATCTTTTTTTATAATGCGGACAATGAACATCCTTGCTTACTTGACGAACGACACCCGTTCAAAGGAGAAAAAGAGATAAGTAACCGCATACAATGGTGGCAGCCGGGGTGAACGTCTCCTTCGTTCTCCACGCCCATTTGCTTACTGTGCAAGGCCTTCTCTCCATCAAAAAACGATGAACAACTCGTACAAGCTTTTATTGTAAACAAGCGATCAACAATTTACGAGGCTGTCTAGGCGTACACTGTTCATATATAGTCTATCCCTACAAGACTCCCCAGATTACTTTTTCTGAACCCATTCGGCCTGCATGGTGCGACTTGCTGCATAAAACGAGGCTCTGCTGGGAATTGGCAGCAACTTTATTTACTTCTTGACTATGATACCGCTGTCACTGCTTTCCTGCTTTTTCGTAACGAGAAATAACGAGAAGCACTTCGTACAAGGTCATTGTATGCATTCCGCTTGCTGTGTACATCTGTGAATACATGACAATATGTCACTGCCTACGATACCGCTGATGCCCATCTTTCACGTTTCGTTGCCAACCTTGAGTCCATCTTCACACCACAGCCCACAGCCCACAGCACTTATCCACCAGCCTCACCACAAGTCTCACCACGGGTACGTGAGGGGGTCAATCCAGTCAATGTTGGGCTGCTGGCCTGTCCATGCCATGAAGACATCCTTTGGCGTCAAGTACGGGCGGGCTTGCTGAGCCGAAAACTCCTCGGTGACATTGCCTGCCAACCGCGCCGTCCGGTTGAAGCCGGGCCCGCTCGACCGGTACTCAGCCATGGTCGTGCCGTTGTCGTAGTTGCTGCCGGTCGTGTACGGCGCCGCCTTGTTCCACGTCGTATAGCCCGCGGGCAAAATACTGGCGTCCATCCACGTGTCCATGTAGACGCTGCGGTGCAGGTCGTTCCAGGGACGGCCGAGCGAGCATTTCCCTTTGAATTGGTTGGCAATGGTGTCGTTGGCGGCGTGGATTTGTGAGTTGGAGATATAGACGCCGTACTTGTTGGCAAACGTGGTGTTAGTACCCTTCCAAGCGGTAATGCCGCCGCCGCAGCCGCGCAGCGTCACACGCGTCTGCTGCACCCAGGCCGTTCCGAAGCCTATAGTACACGAGGTTAGTCTTCGGCTTGGCTTTCGGAGGGATAGAGTGTAAGTACCATAAAAGAAGTCTGTCTCGCCGGCAATCTCGTTTTCGTAAAAGTACGCGTTGCCCAGCTTGCCAACATACACCTAAAATTCAGCCACCGGTCAGCATCGTCCATGTCTGTCAGGGGACGGACGACAAGTCTGTCAAGGGACGTTTTTTGCTCACCGTATCCTGGTAGCTGTACAGCCCGCACCAGTAGAAGCCCGCGTTGGCATAGCTGATGCTCACTGCCAGAGACTGCCCCGCCGCATAGTCGGCAAACACGTTGCGGAAATCAATATTGTACGCGCTGAAGCGCACGTTGCCAAAGGGCGTGTCCGCAGGCACCGCGAACCCTGTTGGGCCGGATCCCGTCAGGCTTGCATCGAGGGTGGGGGCCACCGTCAGCACCGACGTAAAGGCGTTGTCGCTGTACGACGCGTTGACCACGGCCGCCGACCAGTAGACCTGTACGCCATTGGCCGATTGGTCGGTGGGATGTTGGGTTTGGCCCAGCAGCGTGACCGGCCCCGGACGTGTAATGTTGAGTTGCTCCGTGTAGTTGCCAGGCAGAATCAAAATGACGCGCGCCGAGTCATCGTCGGGCAGCGATGCAATGGCCGACTGGATGGTGCTAAAGTGAGCGCCGGGGGCGCCGTGCGAGCGAGTAGACGACGCCGACACAAAAATTGTGCCCTCGGGGCATCCCTGGAGCGGGTCGGCCGAGGTGGTGCGGCAAGCAAGGTACTGCGACGACGGGGCCGAGGGCGCAGCAAGGGCGGTAGATGCAAGAGAAGCAAGTGCAAGGAGAGCAGACCCAACGCTGTAGACCGAAGGAATTCTCATTGGCATTCTCATTGGCGACATGTTGGCAATTCGAGGGTTGTATACAGCATCTTGAGGATCATGTCTCGAGGCTGCCAAGCGACACAACTGCCCGACTTATAAGCTGCCAAGAAAGTTAATGTAAACAGTAGACCAGAAAATCGTCTTCTTGTTTCGGGCATAATCATCCCGCGATCGATCTCACCCCTGCAAGGAACTGAAATTGCTGATTCGTGGAAGTACAACCGGTCAGGAAACCATATATCTCGATGCCACCTCACGGCAACAAAATGCCCTATATGTCCGTTGTAGCAACGCCGTCAAGGGTCGCCGTCAGTAATCGCTGTCGTATGTTCCGGAGTCAGTTATTTCTTGAAGAAAAACCACAAAGATGCCAGTCGAGTCTTCATACGTGGTGTCAAAATGGATGTCCGCCGTGCTGCGTATCATTTAACCGAAGAACCACTCTGGATACACCCCAGAGACACCCCACTTTTCAACACACCTACCCCGATTCCCCAGACTTCTCCAAGCGATCGATGCGCTACGTGTGACGATCTTGTCATCCAAGAACATGCATGTTGCATTCGACGATTCGTATTGGTGGAAACATTCAGGGCCTGGCCGATGTCGACAATGTCGACTCTGCACACAACTGCAAAATCACATGAACGGTAAAATACAATAAAATAGCCATTTCTCTTTCTATTCTTTTGATTTTATCTTATTCTCCGAATAAAACCGTTGTAAGCTACAGAGTGCTCGCCTCTCTAAATTCTCCGCCATCGCTGCACGTGTAGAATCTTCCGTTCCGTGGGATGCTTCCGTGCCTGGGTTGATCTGCCGCTCTCTACAGAGAGCAATGGGTGGGTGCGTGGCTGGAAAGGGATGAGCAAATAGCGTTGGGACGAAAGAAATGCTCTTCAGATCGAGAAAATATGCGCAGACAAAAGGACGGCAGGTGAAGTGGCGCATCCGGGAGTAGGTTTGATTTTGGGAATGGTTGATGATCCAATCTACAAGTTTGTGCAGGTATTACGTTAGATATTGTTGCGTATTATGCGTTGGAAAGGGGAAGATACTTGTGATTGTATGACTCGTGTGGCTGCAGTGTGGCCCGGTGGCTCTCGGCCAGACTCGTGGATCTGGCGGGCTGTGAGAAGCACGTACTTGACAACGATGCCCCAGCGAACTCTGCTGATATCGGGGCGAAAGATCGTTCAGGCTTTCCAGTAACTTCCGTAGACATCAGGGCGCAGGGTCGTCCAGACTTTGCATTCCAGGAACACGTAGACCGTCACCGTTATAAGGTGGATTCCGAGGGCCTGGTCATGCCCTCCTTCAGCAGGACTTTGAGGAAGTCCACACCGTCCATTGTTGTTGCGTTTGCTGTGTTTGTTGTGAGTATCGTCTTTGCTGCTGTTGTATATTGTGCTTGTTGTGACTGGTATTTTGTGGTGAGTGCTGTGATTGCGTCTTTTGTTGCTCTTGTTGGTGTTGTTGTTTTGTTGTGGTCATAATGCTTTCATCCAAATGCGTCCGTCCTCTTGATCCCGAACAAGTAAAAGCCACCATGACAGCATCGTCTCTGCTTCCTAACACGGATATTTTCCATAGTGCGGCTATTGGTCCTTCCCAGGGATACACATGCAGAGCAGGAATTGGTTTGCCAACTTCCCACCTCGTCAAACAATGAATCTCGCTGCCTAGACTGCCACTGGACGCATCTCCCTCCGTCTTTCTGCACCTCTGCGCATTTCAAACTATAATGCAATCCGCAATAAACAGCTAATAAACATGGTTCTGCAACTTCAAGGACAATCCAACTCGACATTGGATTTGTCGGAACCGGGGAACAAGACGAATGTGCTTCAATTCAATGAGATGACCGGCGGATGCGGGCTCGTTGGGGGGCAAGGCAATGGAAACTGTAGATATTGGTGTCCGAGAGATTATTGTCTAGAGAGGGGTTAGAGGACGGTGATATGCGTGATGCGTATGTATGTGGGACAATATTCCATCTCGAGGTGTTACTTGAATCTTAAATAGAATGTATATACGTTTGTGTATGTGTGCGTGTGTGATGCGCAGGATGTTGCAAGTGCCTGTGCGCGGATGCTTACACGAAAAAAAAAGGATTTTAAGAACGCAAGGCAGCGGGTTGGATGAAGAACAGTGGGTTCAGTTATTTATTTTTTTCCTTTAGAAACGTCTCTCGAGACAATGCAAATTCGGTCAGAAACTAGATTGAATTGGTTGATCTGCCTGGGGAAGTGGCAGAAACCGGAGGCCCGAGACCTGTAGTTTTCATGTGGTTTTGTATAGCAACTTTAAGCATACAGAGACTCCAGGTCTGGCGCGCAGCGGTTTTCGCAAGGATTGTGTTGTTGTTGTGAAGAAAAAGACGTCATCGTGGGGAAGACATGGAGCAGGGGGACACAAGCCTGTTTGCGTTGGCTTTTATATCACTCCTTCCTTTATGGCAAAGGAGAGATATTTCTCGTTTACAAAACCGGTACCTACCTATAATTCTTCGCCACTATTCTCATCGTACCCTCGCAGCCATAATAAAAATAAGTCTAATCGGCAGTGAGTCGTTCCTCGGACAGCCAAGAAGCACTTGGGGAAATCGACAAACAAGGTCTTTTACTCTCCCTCCAGCATAGTGACTAAGCCCGCGACCTGTGTCTTCGGTAGCGAGGTATTGGTCCGTGCCAGTTGCCCTGCTCATCTTAGTACTTAATAGACTCCTTACTCCGGTCTCAAAACTCCTTGGGTGGCGGTCCCAGCACGGCAGTCATGACAGACAGGTGGTGTGTATCGTTAAGCTCGGGGGAGGTTGTGTCGAGGTTATTCGGCTCAACTAATGCCTCAACCTACACGTATTAACTAAAACGGAAAAAGGAGCTACGTCCTCGTCTACGAAACCTTAACCTTCCCGCATTGCGAGCCAGCCCATAACTAATATACTCTGTCTCTCCTGCTCGCCCTCACCTACCCAATGTTGACTCTGCCCGTCGTCATAAACTCTTCATTTCTTACTTCTTAAGCAGAATGAAACGCCCTTTTGCTTGAATATTCTCTTCTATATTACTTATAGGGATAGACCTTTCAAAGATACGCCGTTAACGGAAGACTCTTCTGACCTTTCCAACTTAAGCCTGTTCTCCTCGCGTTCACTGAAGCGGTCTCCGAGCAGGTCAAAGTGCGGCCGCATAAATATGGTATATTTAACAAGCTCTTCCATACAATCAACAAGACGGTCGCGGTTCGAGCTGGGTAACATACGGCTGCCCTCTGCCTCGGAGGTAAACTGCGTATACGCCTTCGGCACAGAACTCTGGTTGGGGATCGTAAACATACGCATCCACCTACCGAGGATTCGAAGGGAATTCACAGCATTGAAGGACTGGGATCCGCCGCTGACCTGAGCAACGGCCAGTGTCCTGCCCTGTGTTGGCCGAACCGCTCCTGACGACAGGGGAATCCAGTCAATTTGTTGCTTGAAAATGCCAGTCTATGGTAGCATGGTTAGCAGAGAGTCAGAAATCCGGTCCTCGAAACATAAAAGTAGCAACTCACTAGGTTCCCGTGCTGTTCGGGACTGATCCAGACGTGGCCATCACTCCACTTGCTAAGTTCGCGTAGCTCCTGAACCTTCGGGTGGAAATGGTGAATGTCATCCTTTTGAGGAAGACCGGCCGGGTTGTACACCCGGACATCGCAACCAAGGCGAAAAAGAACACGTGCGGCCTCATATGCAAGGAGACGAGAGAAAGACCTATATAGAGCATGAGAAGAATTGTCCATTTTCCTATACTGGAATGGACTAAGAACACTTACCGGCTTCTCAAGCTGCCATATAAGACGAGGATACGCAAGCGGTCACGCTTTTTCTCCAGGATTTCCGACGCTACCAGCTTCAGGACCGTGCCTAGCTCCAACTGCGCGACCCAGTCGTCGACAACAAAAGGCCCAGCAAGAAGATAAGGTCGATAATGATCACGGATGGTAGCGTCGTCCTCTTCGACGTCGATAGCGAAAGAATGAAAGGCATATTTCGGGTCAGCCGTAAGCTCAACCGTAGCCCTGGAAGCGTACGAGTTATTCAGGTCGCCGTGGCCAACCAGGGTGTCATGGGAATGTGGATGTTGCATAGCCTTGTTGTAGACGGGGGACGAATGGAACAGACAGTTCGCGTAAGAACGATTGAGGGGAATGTTGAATGGCATTTGATGCTTCCGTAGTAACAAAAACGGTAATGGGGTTCGAGGGCCCTTCATTTGGCCTCGACATATTCCTCCGGCGTTGTTTAGCTTTTCTATGAGTCGGTAATTGCCAGAGATTTAAAGGTGACAGAAATAAAAAGGAAGACGGTACAGCGATCGGTTTGAGTTTTATATTACCATAATCGCCGCCATTTACCTTAGTGGCCATGGCGGGAAGGTAAAGATGGGAGTATGGTATTCCTTTCGTATCATTGGCTGAGTGAGACTTCCCCTTGATTCTCTTGCCAAACGTTAATTCCTTGGCGGCGTTGGTTTACATAAACATCGCCCAAGTCATCCAGCTCCCTTTTCTTTTCCTCTCCCTCTCTTCGTTCGGTTTTGCCGCTGCTTCTTTTCTCCTCCTCACTACCTTAGTGATTAGTCACTATGTTGACAACATTCAGGTATACACTGACGGCATCTCCTTCTTTTATCCCTCAATACCAGTGTGTGGACTGAGTCGTCGGCCCCTGGCTTCGCGCGCAATTATGCCTCGGAAGGTAAGCCATGCCAACTTACTTCTTTTACTGCGTCGTTCAATGACTTATCATGCAGAACATATCCCCTGCGGTTAAGAATCTTATCCGCGACAACCAGCGGCGATCGCGGGCTCGCCAGAAAGAACTCGTCCAGGATTTGCAGCGCCGGTTGCAAGACTACGAACGGCGTGGCGTGCAGGCAAGTATTCACATGCAAAACGCCGCGCGCGCCGTAAGTGAAGAGAATCAGCATCTACGTTCCCTTCTTGCCCGTTACGGAGCGTCGAGTGATGAGATCGAACAACACCTACGCCACAATGGTGTGGATCGCGATTATCAACACGGCGAAGCCAAGGGTGGGGGTCGTCACCTTATCTCCTATAATTTCCTTAGCTGTTCCTCTTCGATGAAAAAGGACCAGCAACATTCATTCCAACTTACCGAGACGCAAACTTCTCGAGTATCGCCGCGTTCGCCGTCACAAATAGGTACTGCGTCGCCCACATCGACATACGACATCCCCAACTCGGCAGACTTACGTTACGACTACAACGTTAGTTTTTCACGCCAAGACGAAAGCGACACAAAGGACTTAGACAACGAGGGTCTGTCTTTCTTCAATGAAATTACCGAAGTTGCAACCAAGTCTGGTGGCGAACCAAAGCCGTATCCACAAACGGATACGCTTAAAACAATTAATGTTTCTCGCATAACAGCCTCGGGCACGGAGATGCCTTGCGAACTTGCAGCGTCCATCGTCGCCGATGTACAAGGTCATGGTGACCAAACTCTAGTTTATCCCGCCTTAGGTTGCTCCGCAACAAAGAAATGTTTGGTGAGGAATGTCACGATACTTGACTTGATAGACAAGAATATCTGAGTTGGATTCTGTGAGGATGGTTCTATTGTAGGCAAGGGTGTGTGTGTTTAATAACATAGTGCTATACGCGATTATGGTGAAATAATAAGTATCTTGTACTTCAGCTTGTCCGCCGCGTCATTTGTTGCGGACCTCACCTCGCCTTTTTTTATCCTTTAACAAAGAGCTCAATTTTTCCAGTTCCACCTGTTCCCAGCCCATCGAACCAAGTACACCAGGCCTAACAGCACAGGAACTTCGATCAGTGGGCCCACCGTTGCCGCGAGCGCCTGGTCGCTGTCCGGACCGAACGTCGCAACGGCTACCGCAATTGCTAGCTCAAAATTGTTGCTCGCGGCTGTGAAGCTCTGTGTTGCCGCCAGTGCATAGCCGAAGCCAAGGCTATACGTGGCCCATAGGGTCAGGGAGAAAACGAATCCGAAGTACACAATCAACGGTGCGGCAACGCGTACAACGCTGACGATCTGGTGCACGACAGCGTGGCCCTGCGACGCGAACAGAACGAGGATCGTGTACAGCAGGCCGATCAGCGACCATGGCGAAGCAAACCGGAGAAAAACCCGTTCGAACCAGCCCGGGCCAGCTATTGCGCGGAGGGTGAAGCGTGTCACAATGGCCGCGCCAAGAGGGATGCCAAGGAAGACGGCCACGCTGGTAGCCACGACAGAGTAGGAGACATTATGCACGCTGGTGTCGTGGCTGATGATACGAATGAAGAAGATCGTCATCGGAGCAAAGAGCACCATCTGCAAAATCGAGTTGATGGCGACGAGAATGGCGCAATATTCGCTATCGCCTCCTGCGAGGCCCGTCCAGATTAAGACCTTTGTGTAAAAGAAGAATACTTAGTAAATGCGATTGTCGTTGTTTACAATGGAGGAAGATACTCACCATTGCAATACACCTTCCCAGACCGACCAGTATTAAACCTATACGCAAGTCGCTCTTATCAGGAAGGAATGCCCACGCCAAACCAAGCTTTAAATCAGAAAGAGAAATGTTAGCCTTATTTTAAAGAGGGGAATAAAACGAGAGGGGCAGAATGGCACCGTGAAACATACCATTAGAAACGGCGCCACAACCCAGTTTACGAATATACTAAAAGCAATCTGCTTCCACACTCCCTGGTGTGAAAAGAGCTCGTGTAACGATTCGTAACGGACTTTACAGAGGATGGGGTACATCATGATAAGGAGACCGATCGCTATTTCATTATTAGTGGTTTAAGTGCACAATAGACCATAACGAAGCATGAGGTAAAACAAACTTATAGGAGAGTGACCAAAACACACCTATAGGAATCGATACTCCTACAAATTTGCCCTTCTGCAGTGCTGGCCCCGTCTGAGGGACGAAGTTGCCCAAGAGCACACCGACGATCATGGCGAGCAGGATCCAGACGGCGAGAAAGCGGTCTAACCAGCCGATAGACTTGAAGGCCGAGACCTTCTTCGCGATGTCTTTCTTCTCTTTCTGCCGATTTTGGCTTTCGGGGTCTTGTTGGATGACCATGTCACTGTCGGTGTTTGCAGAAATGTCCGTGTTCCTGATATTGGCGTGGCCAGTAGGGATTTCCGCCATCTGTTCGAGTGATTTCATCGCGTCTGTAAGGAGACTTTGTTGAATAAGGTTCCTGGAAATCTGATGGTATAGGAAGGCTCTCCTTTTATAACACAAATAAACAGCTTAGGGGGGAGAGTTATCAAGCAAGAGACATCCTAGGAATAGAATAGAAAAAGCGAGGCAATTAAAATAAAAGAGGTACACAAAGTAAGGAAACTATAGAAGGAGAAAGTTAGGAAACAGAATCGAATAAGAAGTACCGCTCTGACAAAACGATTCCCATTCGTAGTGGGGCGTCTACGGGCCTGTTAGTTTTTTTCATAGCCAATAAGAATCAGGGAGTGACAAGCACTAAGCGTCGGTGACAAAAATCGTCCGTACCCACGTACATTGTTTATGTGCAGTCTTACGGGCGCAAGGCAATATCGGTAAATAGATGTAGTTTTATATCTTGCTACCGACTGCCATGAGCAACAACCCATCCCATACATTTCGTCCACTCAGGACACCAATTCTCATTATCAGATATATGTTTCGTCAGTCTACATCCCTGAACCGTGCAATGACTTCTGTCACGCAGCCAACTTCAGCTTGGTACGCTGCTTACCCAGCGCCGAAGACAGAGGCCAGATCCATTTCTCGTGAGGAGGTCTTAAGTATTCTCAAGAACCCCAAGAAAATCGCTGGCCAGGATTTCATCTTTGTTGATCTACGGCGGACAGATCACGAGGTGCGTGTTATTGATTTGTAAAATATTGACGACTTGACTAATAAATCTAGGGCGGAACGATTCGTGGTTCTATCAACCTTCCGGCTCAGAGCTTGTGGCCTACCATACCAACCTTGTACGAGTTGTTCAAGGTGGCTGGTTTGCGTAAAGTCATATGGTATTGTGGTAGGTTGCTTCACATTTACAGACACTTAAGGAAGAAGCTGACTTTTGATAGGGTCCTCACGTGGTCGAGGTACCCGGGCTGCTGGCTGGTTTGCCGACCATGTTGCTGGTAAGGCAGATGTCAACATGGAAAGTTTGGTCCTTTCCGAAGGGATCCATGGATGGGTTACTGCTGGTGGAGAGTATTTGAAGTGGATGGATGAATTTGATGCTGCGGTTTGGAGCAAGAGCATAGTATAACTGGGATTTCAATGTATCCGGAGAGTGCTGTGTATTTTAACCTCTGTCTTTATCACAATTTTCCAGTTCTTCGAACTACGGCCCTCGTCTACCAGTGGTACGCTGCTTACGCCTCCGTTCGAGATCAAGTAGAATTAATAAATCCTACTTGCCTTGCATCTCGTCCTCCCTCATCTGCTTAACCCTTCAGCCTACCCGCCGTGGTAATGTAAGCGGAAGATGGTCACACAGTTGCCGGAAATATACCAGGATATTGGGTTAGTGTGGCAACTATCGACAGGTTGGGAAGGAAGCCAGTACAAATGGCAAGCTTCATCATCCTCACAGTCTTGTTTTGCATCATTGGGTTTACCTTCCGCAGTCTATCCCCAAAGGCTCGTCGCCTTATACGTCCTTTGCCAGTACTTTTCTAACTTCGGAGTGAACTCAACGACTTTTATTGGTAACGAATTGCCAAGGACCAGCAATACAGTGATTTAATAACTAACAAACGTCACAGTGCTGGGAGAGATATTTCCTACACGTTTCCGACCCACGGCTCATGGCATATCTGCAGGTGCTGGAAAGCTAGGCGCTATGATTGAGGCAGATGAAGAAGACTGTCAAAAAGTGCCTCCGGTGAACGTGATCCACTGAAAAGATAAAGGCTGTGCAGCTGAGAATTGACCCTACAGACATGGTGAGGAGATACTGCTTTGCTTGTTGCACAAGAACATCATATATAGTGTTACAGGGTTCCGTGACATCTGTTTACCATACGGCAATGCCTGTCTTCCACGTAGGTAGGACCGAAGAGCCACCGGGCAGGGATGAGTTCCAGCACGGGGGATTCGGGTCGATGGGCAGCAGGTTCTTACTTGCCCATATTTCTGTCAGAACGGCGCAGTTATCGAGACCGAATCCATAGAGTGCAAAGTCCAAGAAAACCTTCTACTGGTGCGGGCTGTACAGCTACTAGGACACGGTGAGTAAAGACGTCCCTCGAAAGATTTGGGCGATGGCTGACCGGTGTCGGAATTTTAGGTGTATGTTGGCAAACTGGGCAACGCTTATTTTTACGAAAACGAGATTGCAGGCGAGACAGACTTCCTTTATAGTAACTCGCACTCCCTCACACTCTTTTTTCTCCTAGTACTAACCTCGTAGGCTTCGGAACGGCTTGGGTACATCAGACCCGCGTGAAGTTGCGCGGCTGCGGCGGCGGCATCACCGCCTAGAAGAGCACCAACACCACGTTTGCCAACAAGTACGGCGTCTATATTGCTAGGTCGCAGATCCACGCCGCCAACGACACCATTTCCACGGACTTTAAGAGGAAGTGCTCACTCGGCCGGCCCTGAAACGAGCTACACCGCAGCGTCTACATGGACACCTGGATAGACGCCAGCATTCTCCTCGCGGGCTATACGACGTGGAACAAGGCCGCGCCGTACACGACGGGCAGCAACTACGACAACGGCACGACCACGGCCGAGTACCGGTTAAGCGGGCTCAGCTTCAACTTGACGGCGCGGCTGGCGGGTAATGTTACAGAAGAGTTCACGTCTCAGCAGGTTTGTCCCTATTTAACACCAAAGGACTTCTTTATGACATGGACGGGCCAGCAGCCCAACATTGACTGGATTGACCCCCTCACATACCCATGGTGAGACTTGTGGGAAGGCTGGCGGTGAAGTGCTGTGGGCTGTGGTGTTAAGATGGACGAGAGGTTGGCAACGCAACGTGAAAAATGGCTAACGTGGTATCGTGGTATTGTTGGCAGTGACATAGTATCGTGTATTCACACATGTACACAGGAAACGGGATACATACAATGACCTTGTACGAAATGCCTCTCGTTATTTCTCGTTATAGAAAAGAAGGAAAGCAGCGATGGCGGCAGCATAGCAAATAAGTACATACATTCGTTGCCAATTCCCAGCAGGGCCTCGTCATGCAAGGTTTAAGCCGTGCCCAGATAGCCCAGATAACCCCTGAATCATCCGGTTGGATGTCTCGATACAAATATCATCAATCATGGCTCCGAGGACCTCACGTAAATTCGTACAGGCCACATCGGGCCACGCGTTTACTTCTACCGTCGGCAGGCCACGATCTCACCGACGTGTCAAAGTGGTGCTGAGGAGGAGACCGGGCCGCGCCGTTTTAGTAATATATGCTTATTGCCCTCTCCCTTTTCGCGGTTTTATTTCCTTCCCCCCAATCAAGACTTACAAATGAAGAGTGAATGCATGAACTTATTGACACTGCAGGTGGCTTGCTTTGTATTGGCCAAGTACAAATTTATGCTGTTTCAGCCATTCACTGATTGGACACGAGCACTCCGTATGCTCTCGAGGACCAGTCTTCAGCTGAATCCCAAGTCCCGCTCGCTGTTGTTTGGCTAGCGCTTAAGGTTGGCTGGCGCTTAAGCTTTTAATCTCCCCCTTGCTGGCGACTTTTATTTTGGTCTTTTCTTTTCCCTCTCTCTCGCGGATCCCAAATAAAATAAACAATCTTCAATACACGCATTACGACAGTGGAAACCCCACGAAAGATGCCGCAATGTCTCGACCAACAACCACTGCGGATCTCGTCAAGCGTTTGCAAGACACGGTGACGAGCCACGAGGAGCGAGTCGTTTTGCAGGCACTCGCCACGGAGATGGTCAAAGTGTTTGGTGAAGAAAAACTTGCGCACCTGGGGCACGAAGCAGCCGTGCTGGCCCTTGTGGCAAGCCCAGAGAGCTACAAGGAGCTACTCTGGGCATTCGCCAATGCAATTATAGAAGGCACGGCCGATGGCAATGTTCTGCATCCGCATATTTGCAAAGGCTTTGTGCACGTCCTGCGATGCTTCATCCCACGCGAGGCAGCTGGCCATACGAGCACAAAAATCGACATTAGACTCGGCACCGTCCTGAGTAGCCTCAAAACGCGCCTGGAGTCCGCTGTGGCACAGGGTGACCCAAACGCAGAATACCAGATGGTGTTGACACTGGGCAGCGTGTTGCATGCCATGTACGACGTCCAAACGGCCGGTATCGACCGCGAAACGCTGCAAAAACCACTCCTCGATATGCTGGACACGCTGAGCAAAGACAAGGAGATCCGCCTCGCACAGGCAGCGACCTATGCCTATGAAGCGCTCCGATGCATCCCTGACAGCGACGGTCCCTACAAGATACTCCTCCACAACTTGGTCGGCGTCGTTGGTGCAGTGAGCAAGATTGCTGGTGCAGTGGCGACCATGGATGCCTCCAAGCTGTTTGACGGTGCTGTTGCCTTGGGTGATGTGCCCGATCTTGTCTCCGCCATGGTGGATGTGGTGGAGTCCATCTCCGTGGCCGTTGGCAATCTCAACGCCGTCAAGGATGTGGTCAGCAAACAACGCAAGTGCAAGAGCTGGTACGTTGCTTTGCGCTACAGCGACATGCTGATCCAGAACAAGGCATTTGCAAGCCTCAAGTGCTTTTTGGACAAGGTGCCCTGCCGCCATGACATTGATTTTCTTTGTGGCGTATCTGCCCAGCTGGAGCAAGTATGGCTGCAGACGGCGGCCGCTGCCACACATAAAAACACAAGCACAGACACAGACACAGACGGCGATTGTGCCCAAGCACTCTCGCGTCCAAGACATATTAGCATCATTGTCGGAGCCAAAGAGCCGCTCTGGTCCACTGCACGGTGTCATTGGCGGCCTGTCGGACAACAAAAAGCGTTTGGCCGCGTGGAAAGACGCTGTTACTGGCACAATACTTGGCGAGACACTGCAACCCGACAAAGACGGAGAAAACAAAGACTACGCCCACAGTCTTGGCTGCTACACCATCATATCCGAACCGTTGCCAACCGATCTCCTCGTAAAAGCGTGGCTCCGGTGCACCCAGGCCCAGCTATATTACGCGGATGCAGGTCTTCGACAGTACTACCTTGCTCATGACGAGGACCTTTTGAAAATCGAGCGGTTGTCTGGTGCCCTCTTGCCCATGAAGCAATGCTACGTGAATCTAAAAATCATCAAGTCATCTAAAACAGGTCACGAGACGGTGCCTCTTCACAGCCTATTTGATTCTTGCATGTGCAACGACGGGGCGATGCGTGTGCCCCGTCGCCTCTTGATTAGCGGCGCTGCTGGTGTTGGCAAGACGACACTCTGCAAGAAGATTGTGTACGAGCTCACGCGATCGCCGGTGAGCCCCGAGTTTCAATCTTGGACGGCGGCGTACGATCGGGTGATTTGGCTTCCACTTCGAAATCTGAAGCGCCACAGCGCGGGTACCATGAAACAGTTGAAGAATCTCTTTGGTGCGGAATATATGCGTTCGCTGCCAGACTGTGAAGTGCTGGCACGGGCTCTCCACGATCACTGCGTAGCGTCTAACGGCGATCACCGGGAAAGCAGCCGCACACTTTTTTTACTCGACGGCCTCGACGAGATGTCACAGCAACTCGACCCGGACCACCTGGAAGCCGCGTTTCTCACCCTCTTGCTCAACCAGCCGGATGTAATTATCACGTCGAGACCAGGTGCACGCATGCCCGAGGCATTGGGATTAAACCCATTGGACTGCGAGCTGGAGACGACAGGGTTCAACGACGGCCAAGTGCGGCAGTACGTGCGCTATTCTCTCAGCGCCAGGCCGCATGCGGATTCTTTTCTACTGTTCCTGCACCATCGCAGGCTCTTGTCTGACCTCGTCAAGATCCCAGTTCAACTGGACGCATTGTGTTACATTTGGCAAGACAACAACCCCGACGACGACCACTACGCCACGAAAGCAGCCGATTCTATCACAACATCAACGGCCATCTACCGGGCCATTGAAGACAAGCTATGGCGCAAGGATATTCCACGTCTGGAGAAGCGTGACGCCCGAGGCAACCTTATTACAAAAGCCATGGTACGTGCTCTCCGGACACGGGAGAAAATCCGCGAGCTGGTCCGTGTCGAAGCCTGGTTTCTGCAATCTCTGGCCTTTTCGGGATTGGTCAGCGAAACCGTCTACTTTGACGAGCGTCACTGCGATAACGTGCAGCAACACATGGACGCGCCGCACCTGCGCCTTGTTGGATCCGTAGACGATGTGCTGCTCCACGTGTCGTGTCTGCGCACCCTCGAGGCGTCCATCACACCAACGGCACCGGATCCAAAGGCAACCATCGGCCTCCACCGCACATACCACTTTATTCACTTGACGTATCAGGAGTATTTTGCGGCGCAGTACTTTGTCAGCTGCTGGACAGCCGGCAGAGAGCTTGCTTTCGTTACCTCAAAGGACAGTCAAAAGCAAGTCATTGGCACGGATAGGTTTCTTGCCGATCACAAATACGACGCTCGATACAGCGGTTTTTGGCGCTTCGTTGCCGGCTTGCTTCACAACGGGACAGACGCCCCCGACACGGCTTGTCTTGGGCGTTTCTTTGACGCACTGGAGCACGAGCCGCGCGATATTGTGGGCCTCGAGCACCAGCAGCTGGTGGTGCAATGTCTGATCGAGGCTGACCCGGCCCAGGACATGGCCCTCTTTGAAGCGCACCGCCGCCTCTTGAAGGAGTGGGTCGTGTACGAGCTCGATCGGTGGTCGACAGTCCGGCTGCTGATGGCGTTGTCGTTTCCCGACCGGATATCTGGTCCCATTGTGCCGAACGAGGCGTGGGGCATTGAAGTATGGAAAAAAGCAAGCGGCTCAAAAATGGAAAGGCGAAATATTTCTCTACAGGATGATCTCCCGTACCTCTGCATTATTGATGCAGAGGGTCGTATGCCATACGTCACCTTCAACGTACTGCGAAGTCTTCCGTTTCTTCCGCCCTATGCTCTCCAGGCCATAACAGAACGTTTTCAGCGCTCTCCGATCGACCAATCACACCTTTCTCTCGACGTCCTAGGTCGGCATCTCGACGATGCGCTGCCATGCATCCTCGATTGTCTCAGACACACGACGGGCTTTGTGCGGGCCAATGCGGCCACTGCCTTTGCCAGGATCGCGCGTGAGAAACGTGCTCTACCGCTTGAGGCTGTTGCGGCGCTGGTTCTTTGTGTGGATGATGTGTTTGAGAGCGCGGCATCCCACGCCATGGTCGCATTGTGCAACGTGCGGCCCTTTCCCAAAGAAGCCGTTGGCGTCATCTGCGCCCAGCTACACAACGAAAAAGAAAGTGTCCGCGAATCCGCTGCCAAGGCCGTAGAACAAGCGCAAACGCTTCCTGAAGAGGTATTCCTGGAAATTACAGGCCGGCTTCTGGATCCAGCGCCCGGTGTCTGGTCGGCGGCTGTAAACGTGTTTCAAACAAGACAAGCAGCGCTGCCCGATTCCGTTGTGGCTCGACTGGCCCAGTTTCTCGGCTCGTCGTCAAAGGCCGAGACAGGGTTGGCAATTGATGTCCTACGACGCAGGATTCCCAACTTGACAACGATGATGGTGCGCAGACTGCGCAAGTTTGAGGCCAGCAGCACACAGCGTCCTGTTTTGGACGAGTTGATTACATTGTTGCACAGAGATCCAACGCCGCACATCCGTGCCGGTGCTGCACTGGCTTTTCAATGGACGGCCGGGCCTCTCCCCGCACACATATTCCAACAACTTGCTGTAGGTCTTGCTGACCCGCACATTGGTGTCCCTGGCGACGTGGCAGTGGCTCTAAGTTACCATATCTCACCTTTCGCCCCTGCCGTGGACGATATTGTCCTTGGTATATTATCACAATCCCACAAATTTAACAGGGACATTATGTGGCGTCTGACTTGTTTATTTCCCATAGACTTGCCACTGTCTCCAGCGACGATGCACATCCTAGCCCAAAAACTGCGGTATCCTACGACGCCGAGCTTCATGCGGAATTGGATACTCAAGGTCTTTCAATTTCAGGCTGGCCGTCTCCCCGAGTCCATCTTGCAAACTCTGGTAACACTCCAACACATGGTCAAAGACAATCACTTAAACGTTATGCTCTCTCAAGTCCTGCAACAGATTGCAAGTGTCTTTAAAGCATGCCCGTCATTGCCAGAGGACGTCGTGTCGAGTCTGCTGGTGCAACTTTATTCTGGCGATGGCAACGGCAGCATTAAGTCATACTCTAAGATATCCATAACTGCCTTATCGCACCGCAAATTGGTCTCCGAGCCCGTTTTGACAGGCATATTGTCGTGCCTGGCGAGTTCTGATGCGCAAACGCGTGATACGGCGGAAGGGACACTATATGACAAGTCGACCTTGCCGCTGAACATTTTACAGCCGCTGCTGCAGTATTCCATGGAACGTGACAAAGACGCTCTGACACATTACCAGCCTCCGATACGCATCTTTGAGCACATGATTGACCGTCCCGACGCGGAACTTGCGAGCCTGCTCAAAGCAGACAATGAAAACGCTCGCCTTTTGTTTCAAACTTGTCTGAGTATGGCAAAAGAAAGGCCCGTTCTATGCTATGCAGATGGGGAAACACATTATGCGTTTGTTGTCAGTGGAAAAAAACGACGCGTGCCAAAAGCTTGCTTTTCAGTCAACCCGGAACACATCCTGAGGGAGCTTGGTGTTCCGGCGTGTCTACCCCGGGTATTGGAAGATAAAATCACAGAGGAGAGTTTTCAGAGAGGTAAAGGTGAGGATGGGAAGAAGGGTGATGAAAATGATGATGGCAAGTACCGGTCGGGTCACATTTTTGCTATTTTCGTTATATTGTTCCTTTGGGCTTCATTTTACGCTTCGTTTTTATGAGATAAACAAAACTTTACTTCGTATATCGGGATGTTATCTATTTTCCTATTTTCAGTGCTATTTCGCGAGGTGGACGCCACGTTCGCAGCTCACCGCGTCTCATGTGTCGTCTTGATTTCATAAACCCATGAAGCATTACTGTCTTCCTTGTCCCTAGTTCCCGATTCATACCCAT
Organism: Ophiostoma sp. CBS 140.51; assembly: GCA_029298735.1. Classification (NCBI taxonomy): domain Eukaryota; kingdom Fungi; phylum Ascomycota; class Sordariomycetes; order Ophiostomatales; family Ophiostomataceae; genus Ophiostoma; species Ophiostoma sp. CBS 140.51. The sequence goes on from JANSLP010000106.1 coordinate 84,317, forward strand.
CAATCATTATAGTCCAGCCCTCGACCTGACCTACGCCGCCGTCCCCTGGTAGGTCAGCAGGCCCTCTTCGGCGGGGATGGGGCTCTGCGTCTCAAAGTTGTAGGCGTGGGTGGTGTTGTAGTTCCACCAGAAATCGAGGTACTGCGGGTAGCTGCTGTTGAAACCGCAGGTCTGGATAAAGTTGGGCAGCGACGAGGAGAGGAGGGACGTGTAGTTGGAGAGGGAACACGAGAAGCCGGGGCCGGTCTGACAGCCGGTAAACGGCACGACGGCTTCGTTCAAAACGTGCCGGACATACACACCGGCCTCGGTGTTGACGGTGGCGTTGCAGGTGAGACGCTCAATGGTGAGGTGACCGCCCATGGGGACAATGTTGGCTGTGTTGTAGTCGTTGGGAAAGGGGATGTGGTCAAGCGGCAGGTCTTTTGATGGAGACGAAAGCCCGAGGGCGGCGAGGACAGGAGTTATGTTAGTGTCGTGGCAAAAGTTGAGGTAGATGGCGCCGGCCTTTTCGGGTCCCTCGTTCAAGAGGGTCAAAGAAGCATTGGCGTAGACGGCACCGACGGCACGCATGTTCTTGTCACCCGGGCCGGAGCAGTAGTAGTAGCTCAAGTCTTGGGTGTAACCAAAGGCCACCCACTCGTCCAGGCTAAAGACATCGACCCAGTCCGAGTAGCCGCGGACATTCAGCTCGTACGCCGTCATCTGCATCAGATTGTAAATGTCGGTGGCGTTGAGGTTGAGGTTGCGCGTCTGCGAGTTGAGACGGGCGGCCGCCACGTTGAATTGCGGCTGCAAGTTCGACGCCGTCAACTGAGAGCAAATGGCCGTGTCATTGTCCTTGAGACACGTCGGCGTCAGGCTGTTGGCGCCCATGTAGACCTGTTCAGGAATAATGTTCATGGCCACGACATCCGTGTAATTCCACCCAAAGAAACCCTCGCCAAACTTGCGGGCCGTCGTCAGGATGCGCTCGTAGCCGCTCGAAAACATGGGAATCGTAATATTGGCGGCCGTCGGGTCCCACAGGTGGCCGTACCGCACACCGTACTCGGCGCCGTGGCGGTAGCCGTCCAACAAGCCCGCGTACGGGCCGTTGTACGATTCCAAAGCAATGTACCGGTTGCCGGGGACAAAGTATTCCCACGAGTTCAAGAAAGAGAGGGCACCGGTAAACGACGTCGTGTTCGTCGAGTAAATCTTGTTGAGGGACGTTTTAAAGTTGGCAGCCGGGCCCGGGTCGGGCCAGCGCTCGCCGTGGCGCTTGAGCATAATGACCTGGTCGACAGCACAGCCATCCGGCGGGTCGCGGCCAATACCGTACGACTGGCGGTTGGAATAAGGGCCCTGGCCGCCGACGTGCTTCAGGACACTGTAGCCATCCAGAAAGCTCTGGTCGTAGGGCTTGGCAAAAATGTAGCGGTTCTGGGTGCCCGGGCGGTTGGCCTGGTAGCCGGTGGCCATGGAGGCGCCGGCCAGAGCGGCCACCAACGTCGAGTAGAGAGGGGCCATTGTGTGAGGGGAGGGGTTGGGAGAAAAAGAAGAGAGTAAATTTTGTGCGTAAGAGTGAAAGCAAATGGATGATCGAGACAATATGTACGACACTGTACAGTGTGATACAGTCTAGGGGGCAGACGGCACACAAGATCAATGACAAGTGGTGGTCAATTGGTTTCGTGTTGTTGGAGAAGTTCTAGGCAATCCTCTGAAGAATTGCAGAGCTGTGTCACTTATTGGTTGTGGACATAGATTGCACGGGACGATGTACATTTATATATGCGTCAATATACGTCGTAGATGGTGGGTGTATCCCACACATCAACTATCAATTCTGGCTGACGTCTGTCGTGCCGCATCTATCCATAGTACGGGAGAGCATTGGTGAAAAGATAAACAGCCGTCAAAACTACCGTTTGTGGTCTACATCCTCTCACCAAACTGGATTCTGCAGTGATACGCTCCGGCACGTGGACGGCATCGAGCTCTGTGATAGGCAATTCTGTCGTGTCAGCGGTACAGTGCGACCAGACAAGTATCAAGGTTCTTTGATGCGCCCACTATTTGCTGGGTGAATTTTAAACGGATTTACGCAGTTTTCCCAGCGGCACGGATGGCGGATTGATGGCGGATCAATGGATTCCACTGCATCCCAACACGGTGGTGATCGACGCTTTGCCGCTTGGTGACCGAGAGAGAAGGTGAGAAGATTTCAATGCTACAGACATGCATGGCGAGTGCGAACTTGCATCATGCAGGGTTTTAGTAGGATGCTCGCGTTGAGCTTGACATCGCCATCAAGAAGCTATCCATCCACAGCCCCGAGCTCGTCAATCGACGCATGTGTGTGTCTTGGCGCCCAGGCCGCCTCCCGTTCGGCACGATCGGCACAAGGCCGACAGGGCTGCACGACAGTGTGTCAACGTCGATAGAGTAAAAAAGCCAAGACCGACTAGGGCTCGATGTGCCGGTTTTGGCCCGTGGGTTGTGGGACGTGGAACGTAGGACAGACGTGGGACGTGGAGTGCAAAGTTATCTGATCTGTTGTGCACGGTGCGCACGAATCGTCTGCACGCCAACGAACTACAAAAGCTTGACTACAGAAGACTACGGTTGAAGGATCGTCTAGCCTTGCCTTCTTTCCCCAACCCATACTGCATTCTGTCCTCGGTCGAGAAGAGTGCGACGTGCGGCTGCGGAGGGGCGACGGCTAACTGCTACTTGCAGCTGTCCAAATCAGGCAGAATGCGGAAGAGCAGAACGACAGTTGACCTTGTGCTATGGATAACGGAACATCCCACCGGTCACATTGAATTGATTCCTACTGTGTACGTTGTCTTCCTCCGATAAAGGCCGGTGTTCTGTCGTTTGGAGTGGAGACCCAGGCAACTTACACCCGTGGAACACGTGCGCCGGTTCTTGGCACGGACTGGGCGGGCAGCAGGCGTCGGCGATACGACCACGTCCCCGGTTTACCGGACTTCCAAGGCAGCAAACGGCGAGCAAGAAAGTTGCATTTGCTGTTAATATCGCTCACGCTCTCTTGACTACAGCAAGATAGCATCAGATAAAAATTGTTGCAAAAGAGCCCAGAAGGGAAGGAAAACAATCGAGTCTGCTCCGGTAGAGACCGTACTTTTGTCCTGTACCATTCTTTGATCCGTCCTTTTGCGCACACGTGGTTCTTTTCATCTCTACAGAAATTCACTCACTGCAAAATCACTACAAAATAGACTGTAAGCATAAATCAAGCAAGAAGGTTGCGCAGCAGACCGGGAACGGCGGCAACAGCTGTCGGTCGCCAACCTGCAGTTGAGCTGCAGTTGTGGCTGCGGCTGAACCTTGCTAACGAGAGCTGACGCAAGCTCTTCCCACCAAGACAGCTTCTTGCAGCTTCCTTCCAAGCTTTTTAAGGGCTTAGCTTGCAGCTTCCAAGCGAGAAAGCTTCCTTTTCATCTTTTTAACAAATAAGATGCGATGAATCCAGCCGCCGACGAAATCGAGGAAAAGACGAGCTCGAGGATCGTTAAATAGAGTAAAGTGCCTCGCGACGCTTCCTTTATCAATCTTTTTTATGGAAGCTCGCCCTCGGTATTGCCCGGCTTACACGGCTTTAAGTGCACCAACGACCTGCTTTTTTGGCTTTATTGTGCATCGCTTGATCCGGTCTCGTACAACACAGCTTCCTTCCATCCCATCCCATATTCTCCGTGAACAAGGAACTCTTTTAAGAGACGAAATTCTCCTTCGACCATTTCGTTTTCTTTTTCAATTTAGACCCTGTTAAGTTCTTCGTTCATTCTTCTTCCTTTTCACGGACAAAATACCCTCTTTCCTCCCTGCCGAGACCACTAACAGACAGAACAAAGAGTGTCTATGGCCAGACCTTCTCGTGTTCCTGTTTCTTCTTTGTTCGCGATTTTCCCCTCAGGGTCGGCGTTCCCGGTCAATTTATTCCCGGTATTTGGACCCGGTCCAGAGCTACAAATTGTCCACAGAGGTGCTTGTCCTGTTGTCCTTTGTGACCGTCTTTCATCCGGAGTATGCGATATTTTTGTCTTTTGTCTTTTATGCACTCCATTTGCATAAGTTCGAAGTCGAATTCGAATACGCGGGAGACGGCGGCAGGCGGTGGCTCTTCCTTTCATATTTCTTCGTCTCCTTCTCCACCTCCCCACCTTCACTTGTTTGTCTCTCTGTCTCTTTCCCGCCTTCCGGGTTTTCCGCTCTCCGCCCTCCTGTGGTACTCCTCTTTCCCACCCTGTCTCTCCGCTTTCTGCCTGTGGCCAAGCTTGTCCAAACGTGCTTTCAAAAACGTCACGATGCACTCAACACTCGACGAAGATAGTTAAAGCGGCCAAACTACGGTCGACCGGGCAAAACAAGGGCCGTCTTCACACACACACACACATTAGACAGGTCAGCTCTGTGCGAGTCTTGTCGTCTTGTCGCCTTGTCGTCGCCTGGGCAAGCCAACACGGATACCGGCCGATTTCCGGTTACAGCCATCTCGACTTTTGACATTTTGAACTCGTCGTGTTGCATTCGTCCTGCAATTTTGACATGCTCATGCGGATGCCCGTTGCACATGTCAAAAACAGTTCGTTCCGCACATTCGTCACAGCGTCGTATGGCACAGGCGTTGTCCATCCATGCCCACGCCCATGTCCATGTCCATGCCCATGCCCATCGTAGGGCAGCCCACGCTTTGTGGCTTTGCCGATCTTTCCTTTGTTCCCGCTGTGCTGTCGCTCGATGCGTTTTGCACAGACTTTTCCCCAGTCAAGTCACCGCCTTCCAACCTGGGGAAGCCGGGGAACATGCCCAGCTTCCTTGTCGTTTGTTCTGCCCAGAAACCCCAAGAACGATCGACACAGACTACTCGTAGAAACGCCACCTGATGGCGGCAGCGAGGCTACGGGCGGTGAAGGCAGACCACACGAGATGTGTGCACGACAAAAACTGCAGATTGTGAAAACGTACAGGTGTGGAAGGTCCTGCCTTAGCCAGGCACAATGGGTGAAAGAGGGCTGCATACTGCAATGGTGCAGTGGTGCAGTGGTGCAGTGGTCAATAGCAGCGACGAACTATGGATGTAGTCGTTGATGGATGGTGTAAATGCAAACGTCTTTGGTTTGCGGCTGGTGTTGAGAATGTCCTTCGCCGACAGCGGGAGTGCTGAGCATCCAAAAAGTGACGGGATGAACGAACCCATGAACCCACGAGCCCTTTCCTCCGTCTCTGTTCTGTTCTGCCGTGCCCATTCAATGTCGTATTTCTATTCTGAACGGCGGGTACAAAGTACAAAAGCGTGGTAGTGTCGTTCGGTGTGCAATTACATAGCGCCCAAGGTTAGGCTCGACCCCGCAGCGCAAAGACCCTTGTCACTCTTTATTTTTTTATTGACAAGGGTCACTTTTTTATCTGCCCCGTCGCATTCAACTTGTCATACTTTTCGTAGTTTTTTGACATGTGAATTCTACCAGGCCATACGAGGTTGCAACTCGACGAACAATCGATCAATTGCGCCGCAATGCGCAAACACCATAAACCAGCCAAGAAGTGATGGGAAGGGTGAGATGATGAACAAGAACAGCTCTGTAACCGTCTTCTCTTTTTTGTCTCTCTGCGCCACCCTTCTGTCCAAAGCACTGTGGATTTGTCTGTCGGCGGTGTCGGCGGTGTCGGTGGTGGGCGCTCCCCACAGTTGCCCACAATCGCTCACAGCCCAGCCCAGCCCAGCCCAGCCCTCCAAGCTTTACTGTCGCTAGCCTTTTGTTCGGCCCACTGGCTCGTACGGGAGCTGCCCTAATAAAGACGTTCGCCACGGCGGCGGGCTCACCCACAAACTCAGACCACCCCGACCGCAATCCCCACGAACCACTATTCCACAACAGGCATCTGGTCTCTGTCTTGTGCCCTCTTGCCGCCTTGTGTCTTCTGCCTTGAGCGCAAGCGCCGGAGGCCTTTCCTTGTTGGCTTGCCGATGCTTTCTGCCTTTTTTTCTTCTTTTTTCCGTGTTCTCTCCGTCGACGTTGTCGTTCTCCGCCTTTTCTCTTCTCTCTTCTTCCTCACCTACCGAGTACGCGTATCGTCTGCGGAGAGTAATAATTGTGGCTGGAGGGCCGTCTGACGGCATTGCCTGCCGTCGCAAAGTCATTCGACGCTCTCAATGTATGTATTCCATTCGTTGTCGATGGTCAACAATCGCCACTGGATTGATTGGCTTACACTGGTGGTGCCAGCCCGGGTCAGTACAAGGTAATTACTACCGTGCTACTATCAGTGTGCAAGTCATCCCTTGCGCGCGGCCAGCGTGCGAGTGCAGAAAAGCGACCGCTCAAGAGAAGGGCCTCCCGGAGCAATGTGTCGTTCTGAAGCTGAAAGCAATTCGAGCGGGATGCAGGCAAGTCAGAAGTAAAGTAAGCTTGTGCCAGCTTTTTGCAGAATGCCCAGCTTCCTGCGACCAGTTTGTTTCCCACTATCGGTCAATCCGTCCAAATGGAGGGACAGGAAGCCATGCAGTCTGTTGACCAAAAGCGTGGACAGCATGCGCAGAAAGGGCGCTTCGGGATGCCCACTCACACTTTCTGTTTGCGGGGCTGGGAGCGGAAAGAAAAAAGCGACGGATGACTGATGTCATCAAAAATAGGTGGACTTTTCACCGGCCCCAGCGACGATGGGTACTCCGTGGAAGAGAGAACAAAGGAAAAAGAGAAAAAAAGTCTCGGGGAGCAGGATCAATAGTGTCCTTTTTAAGACTTTTTTTTTCTCTGTTACCGTTCCCATTTAGGCACTTTATGGGAGTACAGAGGTCGTATTGGCCGGGCGCTTGGTCGTCCTCGCCGTTGTATTCACAGTTGATTTCTGTTGTGCCTGTTGCGCCTGTTGTATCCGTTCCATTCTTCCCTCTTCGGCACTGCTATTTTGGATCCTTACTCCGGGGCGTTATTGGGCAGGGAGTATGACAACACAACGGATGGAAAATAACGGCAGCCACGCACTCACGACGTCTCCCACCCACATATGCAATGTCTGTCTGTCTGCATGTCTTTTCTGCATGTCTGGCACCTCTGCTGTCAACCAGCCGAGGCCGACATCTTGTCCTTCTCCTCATCTTCAAAAAGAAACCAGTCCCAATCCTGAACGGTCGTCCGTTGTCAACAAGACAAAGCGGGGGACTCCACTACCAACAACCACCAACAACTCCACGTACCCGTTCTTGTTAGTCTCCCGCCTCTTTTGCTCTTTTGCTCGACTTCTTTCTTCTTTCTTCTTTGGGAATCGACCACACCACCCCAGAGTACCCGACGACCAGACTACCCGGAGCTTACTCCACAGCTGCCCCATTTTGGTCATCGTCGTCCATTCTTTTTTTTTTTTTTTTTTTTTCTTTCTTGTGATCCGCCCGCCGCTTTCCGCCCTCGACTACGCCGTCTTGCGTCTGGGTAGCTTCCTGTTGGTCTCGTGCATGCAGCCTTTTTTTCTGTCTTCTGCGCTCTTCTGCCCTCTCGGTCTTTTTTGTTCGTTCCGCCCGAACGAGCTGTACTCGTACTCTCCAATGTACTCGTAGCCACAGACATACGCACATGTAGCTAGCTGCAGAAGAACCTGCACCCTGCTTTTTCTTTCTTTTTTGTCTGTCTCTCCCCGTATGTTCTTTTGTCTGCAGCTTATAAGCCAGCTCGTCCCCAGGTTGACACGATGCCATTGGAATGTTGATTTCTGTTTCTCTTTTCTTTTTATTTGTCTCCCTCTCTTCTTGGTGTCTCTCCTGATCCTCTGTTTACTTGCCTCATGTCTCGTACCTGACACTCATACCTCCCATCTCTTGGATCTTGTTGATCTGTCTCAGTCAGAGAGCTCATATACCTCTCCTTCCCTTTTTTCTTCTTCTTTTTTCCCTCCTCTTCCCCCACCAACATGCGCTCCGTCTCCCTCCTGCTGGCGGCCTCGGCCTGCCTGCCGTCCGCTTTGGCCGCGCCCCATCCCTACAACCTGGTCACTCGTCGCCAGCTTGCTTCTTCTCCCGGCGGCTCCTCCTCGTCTGGCGGCAGCTGCAACTCCACCAACGAGCCCATCCCGCCCACCCAGGACCCCTGGTACACGGCCCCCTACGAGTTTGAGCGCGAGGCCCCCGGCACCATTTTGAGAGTCCGGCCCGCACCGGGTAACCTGACCGCCATTACGGGCAACTGCTCCGCCGCCTACAACATCCTGTACCGCACCACTGGCTCGCGCTACAACCCCGACTGGGCCGTCACCACGCTCTTCATTCCGCAGTCAAACGCCACGTCGGGCAACGGCTCGCTCCTGTCGTACCAGATTCCCTACGACTCGGTGTCGGTCGACGCCAGCCCTAGCTATGCGCTCTATGGCGGCGTCGACAGTGATATCAGCGACTCCCTCGGCAAGGGCTGGTTCGTCAATGTGCCCGATTTCGAGGGCAACATGGCGTCCTTTACGGCGGGTGTGCTGTCGGGCCACGCCACCATTGACTCGATCCGGGCCGTCCTCAACGGCGCTTCTCGGTTTAACCTGCCGCAGAACACCTCGTATGCCATGTGGGGTTACTCGGGCGGCGCCCTCGCCTCCGAGTGGGCCGCCGAGCTCGCCGTCCAGTACGCCCCCGAACTCAACTTTAGCGGTGCCGCGCTTGGTGGCCTGACGCCCAATGTCACGAGCGTGCTCATGACCATTTACGATTCCGTCGAGGCCGGTCTCACCCCGCCCGCCATTCTGGGTATTACCAACCAGTTCCCGGATGTGTACGCTTATGTGGTCTCGAAACTCAAGACGGACGGTCCTTACAACAAGACGGGCTTTTTGGCCACCCAGAACTACACGCTCTCCCAAAACATTGGCGCCTATGCTCTCAAGAACATGAGCATGTACTTCCAAGACGGCTTCGCCGATATTCTCAGCCCCCTAGCCCAAAAGGTCATTCAAAGTGACGGCCTCATGGGCTACCACGGCGTGCCCCAGATGCCCCTGTACGCGTACAAGGCCATTGGCGATGAGGTGTCGCCGATCAACGATACGGACGCGCTCGTGGAGCGCTTCTGCAATGTCGGCGTCAACATCAACTACCAGCGCAACACCATTGGCGGCCACTGGGCCGAGGGGACCAACGGCCATGCGGCCGCGGTGGCGTGGCTCGACAGCATCTTTGACGGCAGCTTTGCGTCGACCAAGAATGCCACGGGCTGCACCATTCAGAATGTGTCGGTGAATGTGACGGATTCGCAGTTCTAAGTGGAGTCGAGGTAGTCGAGTCTCGAAGAGACGAGACGGAGGAGACGACGACAATAACGAGTCTCGAAGAAACGAGGAGACAGACGAGAAGAAGAGAAGTCGACGATGTCTGTATATACGACGACGACGAGACATGTACATAATGACCAAATGACTCGATGTGGTTTCTTGGGTTGGGTTGCGTTTGGTTTACTGGTTCCTGGTTTCTGGTTTCTGGTTTTCTGGTTTTTGGTTTTTGTTGCGACGATTGTCGCTGGTTGTTTTCTGTTTTTGACTTTAGCTTGGTTTACCGTAATACATCTGTTTTCTGTTTTCGTTTGCTTTAAAAGTTATTCCAATTGCTCTCCTTTACTCTTGAGTCACCGATTGCACTGGTGCCATCAATTGTCGTCCCAGTAAGAATGTGAAAAGATGTCAATGTCAGACGACGTCAGAGACGTCACTTTCTCCGATCATCTCACCATCCCTGCAATTCTCTGGACAAGGATGCACGGGAAGCAAGGATGGCGGAAGACAGCTGTCAGTCTGACAACGCACACCCTAGCACACTAAGAGTACAGCGACACTTACTGCAGGGTAATAGAGTCCCAGCTTGCAAAAATCACACATGCTTAATAGGGAAGGGATTGATAATTAAGCCTCGACACTTTCGTTCCGTAAAGTATAAAGTTAACTGTGTTCAGTATTACTCACTTAACTTATGTTATTACTCGTTCTCTCCACTTTACAGTTTCTGGCTAAGTTCATATAAAGCTTTTGAAAATCATCAAATTGAGAAAGTACAGTCGGTCGACGAATGAAGTCGAAGACGGCACTACTCTCCACAGGAAACTTTCTTTGCGGCTCAGACGGCGATAGGATGGCCAAGCCTTCATCCTCGAACCGCTTTTGCTCGGCTTCTGATAG
>JANSLP010000107.1:0-94425 GCA_029298735.1 Ophiostoma sp. CBS 140.51
AATAAATAAAAATAAATAAAGACAAAAATTCTTTGTATCAATAGTAATAATAAATTAGGCTCTATATTAAATAAACGAAGCTGATAATTTAATGTAATATAAAGTGTGTGAAAGGGAAGGGAACCCCTGTTGGCTATCTGACGATACTCTTGGGAAAGTACTTCATATACCGAAAAACATAATGGCCCCAAACAGCTCCAGGGCCTTCTTCGACTGGTGACGGTACCGGCGCATATTCGTCCAGGTTTACGTCTAGCGACCGGATCACCTCAAAGCCGCACTTGGCATACATTTTCCATGCCGGCTCGGATGAGTGTACCCACGCAAACACGCCGTGGGCATCGCAAAGATCCGTTCCCCATTCAATGAGCGCCGACCCGACACCGCGGCCCTGGTACTCGGATGCCACAATAAGGCCAATGACAAACAGGCAGCGCACCTTTGGCAGTCCCTTGGGTGTGTTGGCCGGCATAACCTCGTCCATCCAGGCCTGCATATCCCCGCCCGTCAGTGCCTCGAGGCGTTTGACTGGATCTGTTGAAGGAGCGTCGTCTGGCTTTGGTGCATTGTCTGCTTTGGCTGGTTTGGCTGGTTCAGTCACCTTCCTTGTCGTCCTTCCCTCGACAACAGGCATCTCTTCCGGAGCAAAGCCGTGAAAGCCCCAATTGCAGTAGCCCATAATGTTGTTTGTTTCGGTATCGACGACTTTGAGCACGACACAGCGCGGGCTTGTGAGCATATCGGGGAGGGCCTGGAGAGTGTATTGCTCCATATCAAAGGGTCGTTCTTTGCCGAGTGCTTTCATTTGGGTCTGGCGGTCCGTCTTAAAGGCATCGGCGCTCATGCGAGCCAAAACCGGCACGTCGTCGACAGTGACGGCCTCCAACTTGTAAGGTGTAGGCATTATGAGGTTGTTATGTGTGATGCGTATGTATGGTTGTTGGTTGTCAAGTTTTGTAGGGAGTGGGAGTCCTATCTCCGCATTTGAAACAGAGATCATCTTGGCCACGCCCGTCAGATTGTCGTGCAGGTTAAATACAATAAAGGACACGGAGTAATTGGTCAGGGAACGTCTTCCCACTATTTGATGTTTATTGCTCCATCACAGTACACTTTTTGTTGGCAAGAAATACGCCTTTCTCCTATTTTCCCTTTGATGATAACCAAAACGACAAAAAAAATCAAATGCTTCATTTACATAAAAAAGGGGCTATCAACACCGAATGCTCTCTCGTCGTCCACCTTTGTTTCGTATCTTTCTTCTTTCCCTTACTCTTTTGTCTGCCAAGCTCCCGATTTTTCAAAACACTGTCTATATAATCATTATGGAAAACATGAGGAAGAAAAATAAAGCAAGGAGAGAACGAAAGAGAAAAAGAAAGAAGAAAAGAAAAAGTAAGAAACGATAACACTACAACAACACCGGTTATACCACATCTGGTAGCCGGACGGCTATGTCGCCAGACTGTGTTATGTACCGCACCCACGGCAGAGACGGGTATTGGAGCTGAATATGTTAGCATGTGGACAGGTAGAAATATACATTGAAGTGCGCACGAACTCACCTTTGGTTCTGTAATCTTCAAGTAACGGACCTGGATTCCACTGGTAGTGAAATACGGAATCTCAAACTTGACCTGGATAGGCCGCTTAGCGCCCTTACCTGGTGCACCGACACCACCCATGCTGCCACCGAAGCCACCCGTCATGCCGCCACCGTGTTCGTCGTCACCGCGCACACTGGGCAGGCCCAGCTCGGCGCGCATCAAAAACTCCTTATTGCCGCCAAACTGCTTAATCTTCCAGACGATGGCGCTCTGCTCGGGGGCGTAGTGGACGGTGCCAATGTTGGTGCGGAAGCGGGGCGAGTCGGCATCGTCGGGGACGGGTACGATAATCTCGACATTGTTGGCGGTGCTCCTCCGCTTGAACTGGGCCTTGGCCTTCAGCATGTACTCGATGCGACTGCCGCTGTGGGACTCGACGACGCACTCGACCCAGATGAGCGGCTTGACCTGGGTGTTGAGGCGGTAGGACATGAGCTCGAACTCGCCGTCCGGAGGGATAAAGGAAATGGTGCGGTCATTCTCGAAACGTGACAGACGCACGCACTGGTGGAACTTGACGTCCTCCATCTCAATGGCCTTGCCGCGCGTGGTGCGGCCCGTCGTCTCGAACATGACCTTGTCGTTGAGGCCCAGACGCAGCTCGGGCATGCCCGACAGATAGCACTTCATCTTGATGGACCCCAGAATCTCGGAGCGCAGGACATTGCCGTTGGCCGACACCAGCAGGTTGAGCGACTCAATGACGTCGAGGAAGACCTCGTTTTTGCGGTAGCGAATGCCCTCGGAACGCCACGACACGGCATTGGTGACGGCAATGGGCGGACGGGCCTGGATCTCGAGCTTGTGGGACTCTTGTGTAATGTACTCTTGCAGAATCTTGCTCTCGGTAGTCTGCGGGTAACCGAAATCCATCATCTCGTCGAGCAGCTCGTAGATGATGACAAAGTTGTCGCGAATCGACTCCTCCTCAAGTGCCTTGAAGTACTCGGTGAAGACGTCGACAATCTTGTGCAAAAACAGCAAAATCTCGGCGGCATTGGTGTTGCGTTTAGTGAGGGCGAGGAGGTAGAGGTTGTTGTGGCGGATGTAGAGGTAGTTGATGCCCTCGTGGGAGAAGCATGGCGGCACGGCGGAGGACTCCTCTTCGGCTTCGCTCAGCAGGACGGGGAACTTTTCGACGGCTGACATGGGAATGTCACCGCGGTAGTTGCGGGCCAAAAGGGTCTTGCCCTTGAGGTCGAGGAAGAAGACGGCGGACGCCATGGTGGGAGTGGGCGAGGCGAGGCGAAGCGAGGCGCGATGTCTCAACGGCCAGGGGCCGGTTTAGGATGTGGAGGGGAGGTGAAGTTGAAGGAAGAGCTGTTTCAAAGTGCGTGATCGGATGCAGTTGTGGCGATGCTCACGTTGGAGTCAAAATGCAATGCAGCGTGTTCTGGTTGAGCTTGTCGACTCTGGAGTCGTCGATTGTCGTCAAAAGTCGATTCCCGCAAGCGAGATGTGGCCACGATGCGGTGACGTTTGGGCCTTTGTCGTCAAAAGGGGACCCAGGCAGCTTAGTTTGGCGAATGGCGATGGTTGGCCCTTCAGCCCACTTCGTGTCTATCAAGCAACCGGCCAATCACAGTACGCCGCCACCTTTGCTTCAGACTTCAATGCCTCCAGCGGCGACCTGGCTCCTGCCCAAAAGGTCCTCAGGTCCTGAGGCCCTGAGGCCCTGGGGGCAAGCGCCTTCTGGAAAAGGAGCTCAGCACGGTCCCCCCCACTCGGCACCGGATTAACTTTTAGGGGAAAAGGTAAGCTTTCTGTGCACGTGCACGCGCACCAATTAGAGCAGCTCCTGACCAGAGATAACTCTGCATATATTTACGCCAGCGAAAACTTTCTCTTCTTTTCCCTCTTCTCTCTCTCTTTCCTCCTCAACGCGTTCTCTAGACAGTGCAGCCCATCTTTTGCCGTGCGACCTGACCGGGCTTTTTGCCTGGATTCTAACTGCCTGCGGTCGTGGATGAAGGTTGCGATTATGCAACGCTGAGAAGGAGAGAATTTATTTTCAAACGGTTCCATTAAGAGCTGCCTGAGCATTTACAACGTTTAATCGCGTTCCATTGCTTCGTGCGGCGTCAGAGGAGCCGGACATCTGGACGCATTTGAACGACATATGAACGTGAAAACACATGATTGAAGAGGAGGAGAATGTCGTAGCGGCGTATCGGCGCCGCAAACCTCAGCCTATCATATGCAATTCGATGAGCATCGCCCTTGATCTCGACGGCGGTTGCTTACGTCGTACAGATCTGCAGCGCAGATTCAAATGCTTGCCGCTTGGTCGACGGTCGCTGATAGTCCCTGTTCTTGTATCGATGGCGGATTGCGAGATGCTTCGATGGTCTTGTCTCCAATAGTCGATGGCAAGATAGCTTCTTGGTGGGACACAGGGCGGCAAGATAGACTGCGACTCTACTTTGCATGTGCCGGCGCCCATCAAGTAAAACGTAATCTAGGCCCTCGATGGCTCCTTCCTTCCTCACCGGCTGTGCTGTGGCCCGTCTTCGACACCGACCGGAAGGCACGGAGCAACGTGTCGCCGAGGATGCAAACAGTCGAACCGACGGGCCACGAGGAGGAAGGAGATATGAATACGTCGTATGGGGTGCAATGCTAAGTATTTCCCCAACATCCAACTTACAACCTCAAAACGCTCCTTCCTCGCGTGCCTTCCTTCGCCCATTAAGGGGTTGCACCAAATATACGTGCTAATTACGTTGTCCTGCGCCTGAAGCCAGCATCTGAATCCAGCATTACACGGAAGCATGACGGCCTCTTCTCATCAAAGGAATCGTCTGGGGTCGTGCTTCCTTTTGGCTTCCTTTCTGCTTTGAGTTGTTCCATTGAAAGCGAACTTCGCATCCGTGGTCCGGGCTGCATTGAAAAGAGATAAACTACGCGCTGCTTGCCTTTTACCTACTTTAATGGGCTTATCGGATGCTCATTGGCTAATATTGGCGTCCCAGCATTCGGGATGCGGAAGGTGCGCCTGGCATGTGAAAATACTTGGCTCGACCCAATGTTCTTTCCCTCGCCCCAGAAACAGGAAGGGACGGCAACACGGCTATTGGGGGACTCCGGGCTCCTATTTGCTCTACTTTTGGCTCAATGGCTGCCTCGTCTCGCTCTTTTGTCGCATTTTGCAGCCAAGTTCGACACTCCGGATCTTAGGGGACCCCCCTGCTGAACGACAAGAAGAGGCTCTATCATCCGCTAGCTCGTGTTTCAATGCTCATGGGGCGCGTTGGAGTGGGTGTCGAACCTGCATCTGTCTTTGCAAGCCACGGGTTTTGCATGTGCTTTGTTCCTCTGTGGCGTATTTGCAGTGGACAAATACCAGATGCTCTCTTTTTCCCTCACATTCTCACTCTCACATATGCTCATCAGTCGGCATTCTGGCCCAGAGGTCCAGGCCCAAGCCGCTGACCTGGCTGAAAGAATCCCCCTCTTTCCCTCCCCAACAGAATGCAGTTTTGCGGACAAAGGACAAAGGAGGCAAGTGCGTCGTCGACTCTCACACTATCCCTCTGCTCTCTCCCTTTTGCCGTTCGCTGTCGCCGGACTCGAAGTTTTGCCCCAACCGAGGATGGAACGTAGAAAGCGTAAGAGCGCAAAGCCGAACCAACCATTATGTCGAGAAGCGCAATGCATGCAGTTCATTTCTCTCTGTAGCATTTGATCAAATGCTTGCCGTCGCTCGC
Source organism: Ophiostoma sp. CBS 140.51 (assembly GCA_029298735.1). NCBI lineage: Eukaryota > Fungi > Ascomycota > Sordariomycetes > Ophiostomatales > Ophiostomataceae > Ophiostoma > Ophiostoma sp. CBS 140.51. The sequence goes on from JANSLP010000107.1 coordinate 5,315, forward strand.
TTCCCCGGCCGTTTTATCTACCTGATTATTACTCTTGTATCACGGAAAGCAGCCGACGGGCTCGGGAGACAAACCGTGTGTTGCTGGTTCTCTGTGCGTGATTTGGGGGCTTTCTCATGAGATGTCATGCACTCTATATTTGACTTGTCTAATGGCACCTTTGTATGACACTTGAAAGATGGATCTTGTGAGAGACTGGGACAGAATGCGGGCCCTGGCTGTTGGCGTGCCCCTCTTGCCTGTTCAGTCAGTGAGAGACATGTATTTACGTATTTTACGGGGGGCTTTCCACCGTTAGCCAAGGAAGTTCCTGGGCAGGCACAGGAGATCGTATTCCGGATGGTTGTTCGCGGCAGGAAAGAGCGACAGAGTGACAAAAAGATACCGACAAAAGAGCGACACAAAGCGCCTCCAAGCGACACCAAACAAAATACAGAGACCTGTAGAAGCACGTTCTAGTGTGCCTGCTCTGCGGACAATCTTCGCGCGGTAATCTTGACGCTATTACGTCCTGTTTGGTGGGCTCGTGGGAAACATGCACGATTACAGCGCACTTTTCTGACTGCCTACTACTGGCGAGTACTGGGTAATACAGCGCTAGCCAGGGCCAGGTCCAAAGGCTCGTGTCAGATGCTGCTGTTACTCAGTGCGCTGTCCAGCCCGCCCGCCAACAAGAACGCTACAAAAACGCGACAGGCGCACCTGATGGCAAATGGGTTTGTCAATTGCGGTGCGGGCCCCACATGGGAAGCCGTTGGCGCTTTCCGGTTTTGTGTCTCTGAATAATAGAATACTTGGGGAGGGAGCAGCTGCGACCTGCGCCGTGCCTGCCTTTTCCTACCTTTTCCGTGTCATCATCAAAGTGTCACTCAGTGTCACTCCGTCGTGGAAAAGTGACTTGCACATGAAAGAAACGGGAAAGACCTGTGGTCCCCCCACTGAATCTGGACTAGTGCGCCCCCCCAACGACAAATAGTGAGCCCGGCAACTGCTTTTTGGCAACGACTTGCGTCCTGCGCGACGAATCGTGCTTGCCCGTTGCACGCTGCAGTCCCCATCCCCTGACATCCCCCCTTAGTAGCTGAGTGGCCGGGGGGCCACAGCGCACTTTGCCCGCCAACTAGGCCAGTTCAGAGGCCCATGCCCACGTCCACGCCCAGAAAGAGGGTCCCCACATCGTCTGTCCCTTTCTTTCCTTGTCGGGGCGTTTTGCACGTGCAAGTGCAGAAGGAAAAAGGGAAAGAGAGAAACGAAACCCAGTCTGGGATCCCAGGAAAAGCCCAGACTTGGGGAAGAATCCCCTCCCACTCACTGCCTCTCCTACCACCACCACCGACCACCATTACAACCCCCATCGGCTCTTTCCTCGTGGTTGCCCTTTCTTTTGTCCCAGTCCTGTCCCAGTTTGCCTCTTTCCCATTCGCAATCCTCTGCCCTCCTTCCCTCCTTCCCTCTTGGATTTTTATTTTCTTGTCTCAACAAACAAATCGAGACAAAAAACCGACGAAACAGGGTGTCTCATTCTCGCAGCATTCTTTGCATCAACACCCTCAGCGACACGCAGCGTATTCGATAACGGTCTTTGACGCCGACGACCTTGACGCTGTTGAACGGCCGGCGCTTTCGACGTTCAATAGCCCTGCATTTATTTCGACATTTTCCTGCTCGACATTGCAGCGACAGAGCCTCACTTTTGGCAGCAGAATTATTCCTACGATAATCATCCATTCCTTTTCGACGAACCGACTCTTTCGTTAGAGCATCTTTCCAACGTCCCGATTGCCTTCTGTCGACGCCTGACGGCCCATCCGGCTGACGCCCACGACAGTTTCTTTCCACTTCGTTTCGGACGTCAGATTGGGGGTTATTTTGTCATGCTTTTCGATACGAGGACATCTGCCCAACCGATCGTCTAGACTTCCTCGACGACAACGTCAAATCCGACAGACAAGACACGATCGTCGAAAACGCCGTTGACCGTTTCGTTTATTAATCAACCGACGACCGAAATACGACAGAATTCCACACGCTATGGCACCGCCTGCAAACGCCGCCACCGGAGACGTTGCCCGGTCCGGGGCTGTCGACTTTTCGCGCCTCGAGGCGTCGCCGCTCGACCGCAAGGTCCGCGAACTACCTTCCTACTCGCCGCCGACGTACTCGACACAAAAGCAGACACAGCAGACACCATTACTCCAGCCGTCTTCACCAGACGTTAAAGTGTTGCCGTTCCGCGAACTCAATTCTGAGCTCCCTCCCATCCAGAACACACAAGGCCGCGAGAATGGCGAGTCACGGCATCGGACGCTGCCGTCTATTTCGTCGGTAACGGGATCCGTGACTGGGTCGGTCAGTGGTGCGGCTGCCGACTCGCCCGCGGCCGAAGCAGCCTCTGCCTCGACGCCTGCGTCGACCAACCACTGGCCCAGCCTCAACCCTCTGACTGCCTACTATACCCCAGGACACGTCCAGTCGAGCGCCGACTCACCCTTGCGGATGGACGTGGATGCTTCGAGTACAAGTACCGGCCCGACCGGAGCCACCTCGCCCGACCGGTATTTAGACGTCCGGGCTGCCAGTGTTAGTCTCGAAGACCCGGACGTCCGTATGGCGGCCGAAGCGCTCGGCGACCTGCGCGCCGACTTTGTCTCCTCGCCTCCCGCCCGCTCGTCTCCTCTTCCTGGTAACCCCAATGGGAACGGCATCAACAACACTTCAGAACCCCTCTTCTCCTTGCTTACGACATCTCACCCCCTCCTTGCCAAGACAATCGAGGGCACAACCTCTGCCTACAACACCTCCAAGAACTTCTCGCCACGGTTCAAGTCGGGTGCCGAGTACGTGGAGGGCTATCTGACACCCATTGGCAACACGATCGGCTCGGTCAGCCGGGTAACGGGTGTCGAGGGTGGTGTGCGGTGGTTCCTGGGCGGTGGCCGCCGGAGGCACCAGTCTGGTGAGGGCGAATCGAGTAAGCCCAGCTTCTATAAGCGGCGCAAGGTCGATTTTCGCCGTGGCCGTGGTGGCAATGGCACCGACGCACAGCATGGTCCGACATCCGCGGGTGGTGCCAAGAACGATGACTCGCGCACGGATGGGGCACGGGATGTCCGTGCCAGTGGTGATAACTTTGACTTGGCCGAAGATCGCCGGTTGTCTATGAGCACAGTCGAGACGCTCCCTGCCTACGATGATCACCGGTCGCCAGACTACACCGAGTCTGACGGCACCTCTCTTATGCAGATCGAGTCGGCCGGTTCTTTGGAGAGTGTTGCGACCAGCACTGGCTCGCCTGCTGCCAACAACCAACAGTCACAACAAGCATGGCAGTCTCGCCTCATCATGTCCACGTCTGGTCTCAGTGTTGCCATGAGCGAGGAGAGTCTGCGCAGTCTCAAGTACTGTCTCAACTGGCTGCGCTGGGCCAATGGCAACATTGACAAGGTGATTGAGTCGCTGAAGACGGCCGTTGAGCAGTACGATAATGCACATGCTGAGCAGGCCGAGAGGGAAGCATCACAAACCGGCGCCGAGTCTGCTGCCGGCAACGATGCTGCGGCACAGGCCCAGCGCAACGAGCTGGCCGCCCGCATTGCCTCGCTGCGTGGCGACCTCCTGCAAACTCTGCGTGGTGCTGTCGATACAGTGTCCAAGTATGCCGGTGGCGCTCTCCCCGACAATGCCCGTGTCCTTGTGCGCCGGCACCTCACCAGTCTGCCCCAGCGCTTCCGTCTCGCGAACCAGGCCGAGGCGTCTGCTGCCGAAGCCAATGGCGGCCGCCCTGCTACTGACAAGGAGGTCCGCGAAGGCGCGCAGCGTGTGCTGGTGCTAGCTAAGGAGGGTCTCGACATGATGTCGCAGGTCAGCGGCGTGCTCGATGGCACCATTGTGAGTGCCGAGGAGTGGTGCGAGCGACTGGGTAAGAAGAAGCCGAGCGACAGCAGCACCCAGGCCACGCCGGCAGCGACACCCGTCACGGCCGGTGCCGACGGTGATGTTGTCATGCAGTAGATGGACTGCAATATCCTTCCATCAACTTTCAACACATGTCTTTTCTTATAGCGATATTCTGATGAATCAACTCTGGCATCGCTTTCATTCACTTACTTTCACGTCATACTTTTCTTTTCATGTCTTTTTTCATTCTATTTCATTTTTCTCATTGGTTTTCTTTCTTCATTTCCTTCATTTCCTTTGTCACAGTCTTCATTTCTCGGTCTTTACCTCTCTATTGTCTTCAAGTCATACCCCTTGGTTGTTTTTTCTCTAATCGACCGGCTTGTCTGTTTTATTTTTCGTTGCGTTGGGTCTGTGTTTACGATACTTGGTTCTTTCTCTGGTGCTACCGGCCTATTTTCTTTTATTTTTCCAATCATCAACAAACTATTAACTCTTTTATCTCTCTCGATATCTTTTGCTTTTTCAAGTGTTATTTTTCTCTTCTGGTTCTGGTTCTGGTTCTGGTTCTACTTCTAATGTCTATGTCTACGCTGCCGTCGTTGCCTGATGTTGCTTTCCGTTTAAAATGCTAGATCTGGTTGAAAGGGGAGTCTTGAGCGAATATGGAGTACGTCGTAATAGAACGGAACTTGAAAAAATCAAGAACGCCTTCACATTTGATCCTCCGTGAATGATCACCAATGACTCTTCCAAGAAATAAGTTAGGCTTCTTTTCATCCCGTCGTCGTATTAAGGTCCATTCTCGTCCAAGAGGAAAATTCAAAAGAAGCAATAAACTCTTCCCATCAAGGCAGCAATGTGGCGCTGCCCCCAAACGGGGTCGACCCCTTAAATTCAATTGAGCTCCTCCTTTGTCCCCTCAACTCAACACTGCCTTTAGAAAAGTCTCCAATTGACCAAACAATTCCCCTAAACCTTTCTTTTTCAGCCGGCTTGGCTTGGCCTTTTCCCCTCTCCCACTATTCGTCTTGCACACAGCCGCAGTGTATTCACAGTGACCCGTCGTGAAGGCTATATTTGCCATGTATTACGGGGTATTTTCGTACCCATTCTCATTCTCGTAAAGCTCCCGATCTGCCTTACGAGCAGCCTCACCAATTCGTTTGGTGTTTTCCTGGAGGCATGCGAGCCTCTCAAACGGCTTAAACTCGCACACGTTGAAGATTGAGCTAAAGCTGCCTGTTCCTTGCTTTAGTGTAGGATATCAACCCGTCAAATTGAGCTTACGCTCGAGCTGAAAACCATTTTGACATTAGGTCGTGACAATTAGGACCACGCTGCCTAAAATAGGACAAGGCCAGGAGGGGTTCATGATGCAAAGCCGAGGACGGTGTCGATTGCCATTTTGACTCCTTTTTGGTTCTTTGTATTAAAAGGGGAACGGTCACTCCTGCCTTGACGCTCATGTAGATTTGTTTAAATATTTTCGTCCGTCGCTCTTTCCTTCTTGAGCTCCTGAGCTTTTGAGCTTCTCATCAGCCGCATCCAATTGCATTGCGCGCCCCTTTCAACGAGCTTCTCACCTCCAGCTTCCCCACCTTATCTCCCACTTACACTTACACCCACCGCCCACACGCAAACACATGGGAAGCATCATGTCTACTGCAGCAGGGACGCCCGCCACCACCGAGGCGGCTGCCGCTACTTCTGGTGCCGATCGCATCAAGCTTCCAGGCTTCGGCCTGCCCCGCAACGTTGGTTGGGGCCGCGAAGACAAGAAGTTCCCGCATGCGCTCGAAATGGATGGCCGCGGCAAGCTCAGCAAGGGTGTCTACCTGCGCGAGCGCCGCATGATTGAGTTTATCAACAGCATCACGGACAAGCCCCAGTGGGAGCACAAGGTGTTTGACGAGGAGATTGTGGCCAAGTGGCGCGCCGAGGCCAAGGCCATGGAGCCCGTCGAGGAGAATGACGTCTTCATGTCGGATCCGATGTTTGACTACGTACGTTTCCATCCCAGGCTACTTTTAAATATGAATACTAACCCACGGTAGTGCATCCTTGAACTCCGCGACAAGGCCGAACGCCTCAAAAAGACTGGTTTCGTGACGGCACTTGATGCCGAGGTGACAATTGTCAAGGCAGACAACTCTGTTTCTGACGACCTACTGGCTGATCTCAAGAAGTGTGTCTCCAAGCTCGAGGATGTTCCCGACCACCAAAAGGACTGGCACCCGGGCAGCGACAACCAGGTCCTGGATCTGCTGCACCCGTCGCTGTTCCCCGTCGTCTTTGGCGTCACCCGTGCTCTGCCGACGGGCACGGTCCCGCTCGACGATGCCATTGCCTACACCGGCCGCGGCGAGCTCACAGAAAATGAGAGCCTGCCAAGAACACACCGTAAGGTGTACGGCGTCGCCCAGCATCAGGATCTGTACCAGTGGCTGCCGTCTGACGTCAAAATTGCCCAGGACGGCACTGCAAACATCACCAGCTACATCAACAATTTGCACCCGCGCGATCACAAGGAGCTGTACGGCGTGCTGGAGAAGTTTGTCGCTGCGTCGGTCCCGCTGTGGGAGGAAGTTCTGACAAACTGGGGCGATCTGCGTCGTTACAAGTTCACCAGCACAAACGACGAGGAGGACTACTACATTCCTGAGGGTCTTGTCTACGAGAAGCCCCCGCGCGATCCCGAAGACGAGGAAGACGAAGAGGAGGAAGAGGACCCGGATGACTACCTCTACACCGAAGAGTACCAGGACTGGGTTGAGGAGCACCGCATCCTCAAGTTCCCCGAGCCGGACGAGTTTGCCACCTTTGACGCAAAGACCAAGTCGGCGGAGCGTGTCCACCTAACACCCACGGGTGACGACGCGCCCCTCCAGTTCCCCAACGGCCTCCAGGTCATCTTCAAGCTGGCTAACATCCACCTGACGCCCGAGAAGCCTAGTTATGCCGGTGGCAGCTGGCACATTGAGGGTACACTGTCCGAGCGCATCTGTGCCACTGCCCTCTACTATTACGACGAGGAGAACATCACGCCCAGCCGTCTTGCCTTCCGCCAGGGCATCGACGAGGAGGAGGCCATCATGTACCCCATGCAGAGTGCCTACAACAGTCTTGAGAGCTACCTGGGCGTCCAGCAGGACGGCGCCGCCATCCAGGATCTGGGTAGCGTGCTCACCCGCCCGGGCCGTCTCCTGGCATTCCCCAATGTCCTACAGCACCGTGTTGGCTCCTTTGAGCTCGAGGACAAGACGAAGCCCGGTCACCGCAAGATTCTGGCCATGTTCTTGATCGATCCACACCACCGCATTCTGTCGTCAGCCAATGTGCCGCCGCAGCGCAAGGACTGGTGGTCCGAGAGCGTCCACGACACGCCTGCTCTGAACCGCCTGCCCAACGAGCTCTTCACTCAGGTCATTGACATGGTCGACTCGTTCCCCATGTCTTGGGAGAGTGCCGTGGCTATCCGTGCTGACCTGATGAAGGAGCGTAGCAACTTTACTGAGCAGCAAGACGGCGAATACAACGATGTAAGTGTTCCCTTGAAGCCCCAATAGAAACCGAGTGAGACGCACAAGACTGACCATTCCAGCACACCTTCTCATTCTGCGAGCATTAGGTCCGCGTCGTTTATGATAGAGTGGTGGAGAAGTATGGAATCGAGTATTGTAACCTCGATTGGTGATTCAGTGACTGTTCTGCGGTAGCGATATATCGTATCTAGATGAAATTTGAGAAAATTGAATAAAGGAAAGAGAAAATTGCCATGCAATGAATGCCATATGCATCTTGTGGTTTGTGGAAGAGAGTTGCAAGTAACAATGTCTGGAATCGCGAGAACGAGTGAAGGTGCGCTGAACAATTCAAGGGCATTTACATAATATCTTACATAAGAGCCAAGGTCGGGTTAACGCAGTCTAAATTGGCACTAGCGCCAATTTCAATTTGCCCTAGCACGTGATGAGAACCCTCGCCTAAGAAAAATGTGACCAATTGCCCTCGCCCCACTCTCCACTCTACGCCCTTTTGCGCGCCCTTTGCAGTGCAGAGACCACCAAAAAAGTGCGGAACATATTTTTTGCTCTTGGGTTGTGCCTTCCCAAACCTAAGAGGAAAAGAAAGAAAATTGGGTCTGCAAGCCGCAAATCAGAATCCTCTCTACCAAAATAGTCGAGTGTGAAAAAAAGTGCCTTCCCACACTAATCTTCTCTCTCCCCCTCCCCTTCCCTTCTCTTTTCTTGAAATCTCTCTCCCATCGACAAACCAACGAAACGTCAACGGATTTTTTTGACGGAAAACCCAACGACAACCATCCAAGATGCCGACTCGTTTTTCGAAGACACGCAAGCACCGCGGCCACGTGAGCGCCGGTAAGGGTCGCGTCGGCAAGCACCGCAAGCACCCCGGTGGTCGTGGTATGGCCGGTGGCATGGTACGAAACAATTCCGATCCGAGACGAGGAGGGAGGACGATGATGAGGAGGGACGATGACCGATCAACTTGAAGTGGCACCGACGACGACGATTGGGGATTTCGACACCGGAAGAACCAGGCAATCGATCGAATGGTGTCGCGCAGAGATTGAATCGAATCTTCGAAAAATATGGACATGGACAGGACAGGACAGGATAAACAGGACGAAACGCTGACTGTCTTCTTCTTCACAGCACCACCACCGTACCAACATCGACAAGTACCATCCCGGTTACTTCGGTAAGGTCGGTATGCGGAGATTCCACCTTCTCCGCAACCACCAGTGGAACCCCGTCATCAACTTGGACAAGGTATGTTACAAACGACGGTGACGATGAGAACCGACCCGAGAACCCTCCAAGACAACAACAACATCCACTAACATGCCCAGCTCTGGTCGCTCGTCCCCGAGGAGACCCGCACAAAGTACCTGTCCGGCGAGAAGAAGGACACCGCCCCCGTGATCGACCTGCTGCCGTTCGGCTACTCCAAGCTGCTGGGCAAGGGCCGTCTGCCCGAGATACCATTTGTCGTCCGCGCCCGCTACGTCAGCAAGCTGGCTGAGCGCAAGCTGAAGGAGGCTGGTGCCGTTATTGAGCTGGTGGCATAAAGTGGTTGATATCTTTTTTCACTAAAAAATGGGATGCATCTTCTTTTTTTCTTAACTGTTCTCTTTTCTCTTTACCAACAACAACCTTTGTGAGGAAACGGGAAAAGGTGTTGGGGTGTGCATTGGCGAACAACAAAATCAAAAACGGGACGAACGACGATACGGGATGACGGACATCAACAAAAAATCTTCAGCCCGACGAACCACGGCGACGACAATAACAACGAGTCGACACTGGCGAACAAGGACATCGACAATCATATACGTTGACCCTCAGATACCAGTTGACGGGAGAAGAAGGGAAACCATATACCCTTACCCTCCTCGGTTGTACCATAGTGCTTCGATTTGGGGAAATGGGGGTTTCAAAATGGGATTTGGCGTTTACCGCGAGAGAATCAACAAAAAAAATGAGAAAATTTTGATCATCTTGGTATTGTCAACGTTGTTCGCTTGTTGACTGTCGTGGGCTTGTACGTCGTATGTCATTGTCGTGTGCCTGTCTATCTACCCTTGTCTATGTCAATGTCTACGTCAACGCTGTATTTGTTTGCCCGTATATTGTTGTAATAAACTACTATGCTTCAGACAGATAATGTATATTACTGACACAACACTTTGTCTACCTGTATACATTGTATACATCACAGTACTCTCCTATGTTGGGATGTAATTTCATTGATCAACAAACGTAGTTGTTTAAGTGAAGGGGTATTGGACATCCAAAGAAATCTAGAAAAAATGCTAAAAATGAGTGAAGATGAAGAAGATGGTGCCCAAAGGCGAAAGACAAACGTAACAAAAAACTGTAAAGCAAAAATCGTAAAGGAGAAGGTCTGAGAACACCAAAAGCCAAAACAGAACATCCAGTGTCGTTTTCCCACCGAGAGCTGAGATTTCGTAACTTCATTGACGGACAAAGGCGAAAACGAAAACAAAACAGGAAATAAAACAAGAGAAATCTTTCATAAATCGTGCCTCCTCATCGGTCCCTTCTTCCTATCACGGGAACCAACATCACCATTTTTTCTTTTCCTCTCCCACACCTAAAATTCACCGTCACCACCGCCGCCGACGGCAGCAGCAGTCCACAGGCCGACGAGACCCCACCAGCTGACCTTCCAGCCGCGCCACAGACCCTCGACGCCCTGGCCCTGGCGGTAGACGGTCTCGGCCACCTTGGGAGAAGCAGAACTGCTAGTCTTTTTCTTGGAATTGGCCTTGTTCTTGCTCGACGACAGCGGCTCGCTCGCGGTAGTCACGGCCGACGTGCCCTCTTCCCAGACAATGTGGGTCATGGTGCCGACGACGCCCTTGTAGACGCCGAGCGGGAAGATGGCCTCCATGGGGGTCATGACGAGGCCATTCCCAGAAGCAGTGCCGGGCTTGGTCTTGAGGACCGGCTCCAATGCCCGCACGTACTCGGGCGAGCTCATGATGGCGGCCTGGCCGCGGCGCAGCACGGTCTCAATGGGCAGCTTGACAAAGAGTGCAAACGACGACGAGCAGAACTTGGCAATGGAAAAGGCGACAGGGCTGGCGTCCTTGTCAATCATGAAGCGGGTGCGCAGGACCAGGGGTGTGGACAAAGTCAAGAGGGGGTGGATGAGGGAGTGCAGGATGGTGGGCAGCACGAGGATGGGGTGGCAGACGTAAGAGGGCAGGCTTTTGAGGAGGGAAAGAGCACGGCGCGGCTGGCGGCTGGCCGGAGTAATGATGAGACGGGTGCGCACGAGATCGAGCGGCGAGAGGATGAGACCGGTTGCGACGGCGGCGGCAGCGGCCACAAAGAGCGAGGCCCAGGGGTAGGGCGAGGCGATATCGATGAGGCGGTCGACGTCATCCTTGAGACCCAGATCGGGCACATTAAAGAGGGCGCTCAGCAGACTGCGCGACCAGTTCTCAAGCAGCGACTGCAACACCGTATAAAGAAACGAGGCATTGGTGCCCTTCCAAACGCCCCATGCACCCTCCTTTTGCCAGAGCTGTGAGATGACCTCAAGAATAGAATCGGGCTTGGTCAGGATCAGCTGGTTCTCAGCGAGGATCACAGGTGCTCCGTTGGCTCCGTTAGAGGCAGAGCCGCCTGGCGTTCTCGCCGTTCCGCCGGGAGATGTTGCATATGGCGAGACTGCCCGGCGTCTTTGGTTCGGCAGGGGGTAGAGAGGAGATGACGTATTGGGGGCGTTGGGAGTGAAGTAGCTGGGCTCGTCGGGGTCGGAGTCGTCGTCGGCAAAGTGGTTGCTGAACTGGGGGAGTTAGCAGGTTACAAGATGGATATTAAGTGAATACAGAAGAACATACGGGATCATCATTGCCAAAGCCACCATATGAAGACCGCTGGCGACGGCCGAGTTCTGGCTCGATATTCACGACAGGTGTAGGCAGGGCTGATTCAGGTGCAAGCAGGTCTAGCGGTGCCTGGCTTCGGACCTGCAGGATGGTCTTTGCGACCTCAAAAGGCTGTGCCATCAGCACAGATGTGTATCGCCAGAGTAGCTCGTCGACGACATCTTTGGCGGACTGCACGACGGACGGCGACGGCTCGGTAATGTAGTCCTTGTAGTCGAGGTCTGCAAAGATATCGCGGGCTTTGTGCGAGTAGGGCGAAGTGCCGTTGCCATGTGGCAGGGAGCGAGCAGTTCCGTTGGTGGCAGCACTGGTGTTTGGGCCATAGAGGTCGTCACCAATCGACGGCGGGATGTAGTAGGGCCGCAGAGGGTTGACCCCTTCGCGCGAGGCCATGTTGGGTGGTTGTGTGTCTTGTATGGTGTGTAATTGGTGATGTGAATGTGTCGTTTTGTGGGTTATCGGCCAATCTCAAGACATTATCGAATGTCGGGTTTCGTTATAGAAATGTCGAGATGTCCGTTTGGCGCCGATGCAAGGCAAAAAGTTTGGAGAAGGAACGACGTTAGACTGTGTGTGGTTGGGTCTGGCCACCGCTCCTTCCTTCCCCGGTGTGAATTATGTCATTAAAAGTTGCAGCAAAATAAAATGCGAAAAAGAAAAAAAGTGCAGGCGGCAGGAGGGGCTCGCATGCCCACCCAACGCCGCCCGCCGTGGCCGCCCGCACCTTCCCTGTCGAGCCTGTGAGCACCTGCCACCAGCCACCTATCGATGAAATCATACCCAAACTCGGAGATAAAGGGAAGGGACTGTTCGGCGAGGGGCAGCGATACGGGACTCCGCTAACAGCGCCAGAGCGCCTCAGCACCTCACAGGCCACAGTAAGACCTAAAAAGACGTCGTACAGCACCGTTGATAGGCGGGGGACGATCTTGTTCGTCGACATCCAGCCAATAGCGACAGACCAATTGCGCCTGTAAAATCCGCGGAGCGAAAAGAGGAAGTAAGAAAAATTAATTGAGAAAAAAAAGCGGCAAAATGCTCGATACTAAAAGTTCACCAAGGTCGCTGTCACAGTTGGGTCTGTTAGTTGGCAGCTCACAGCCTGCCATTCTGCAAGGGAGTATTGCGTTTTTCTCTGTCTGTTGCTTCTGCGAAAAGGAAAAGAAGAAGCGAAATTACGGTGAAGACGAAGAAGGAAACGACGACGAAACGACGACCGCCCGCTCCTTCCTTAACAGTGGCCCGGGTCCCCCGAATCCGAACCCGAGCCAAATCTGAGTCTACGCTCAAGACTCTACGCTCAACGTCCTCAGAGAAAAAGCGACTTCGGCTGACGACGGTTCTCCTACTTATTTTTCCACGACACCCTCCACGCCCTCGACAGTCCTTTCCCTCCCTCCAATCCTCTTCTCTACTCCCGACCACTCACTCCTTCACCATGACGAGAACACGATTGGTTTCTACGGGCGTCGCCCGCCTCGCCGCTGGTCCTCGGGCCTTTTCGTCGCGCACAGCTCCGGCTCTGCGCCAGATGAGCTCCATGACTCGGACTGCGCCAACTGCAGCAGCACGCAAGACAACCTCCTTCTCGAACCTCTTCTCTACACCACTACGGCAGACCGGCGTCTCCAGCGCACGCCTCTTTTCTTCGAGCGCCGTCTGCGCGCACGGCCACGTCCACAAGCCCAAGCCCGGCGAGGAGTACGTCCACCACTCCCCACACTCTCGAGAAACCAATTGAACACCACTAACGTGTTAGGCTCTACATTACATTCATCGACAAGGACGGCGACGAGCACAAGCTGGCCGTGGCCCCCGGCGACAACCTGCTGGACATTGCCCAGGCACACGACCTCGAGATGGAGGGAGCCTGCGGCGGCTCGTGTGCATGCTCGACGTGCCACATTATTGTCGAAGACGAGGCGTACTTTGACAAGATGAATGAGCCGGACGACGACGAGAACGACATGCTGGACCTGGCTTTTGGCCTGACGGAAACGAGCCGGCTGGGCTGCCAGGTGGTCATGACCAAGGAGCTGGACGGGCTGGTGGTGCGGTTGCCTACCATGACGCGGAACCTGCAGGCGAGCGACTTCCAGGCCAAGTCGGCGAGTGGTTAGGTCTGGAGTGGATGACCAATGAGGACAGGACGACATACGAGCATTACATATGGAAAGCATTTACCTGGGCGGCATCTGGACATCAACATCTGGACATGAAAACTGGACATGACAACTGAACATGACAACTGAACATAACAACTGAACATAACAACTGAACATTCAGGGGACATTGGGGACGGGAGGATGATCTTGTTTATTGGCAAGAGGAAACGGTGGAGGAGCATTTGTATGACTATAGAATACCCGACGACTAGAAGGCAACGGGGGACAGGCCCGTGGACAAAACGCAACTCAACCAGGAAAACACACATAAGGGAACGGACAGGACGAGAAAAACGAATCAAATGAGTCAAAATCAAACAAAATGAAATGAGAATGAGAATGAGAATGAAATGAAATATCAATTAAACCAACGTTGACCGTTATGAAAACCCATGCATGCAAAACTCTATGAGAACAATGAAGTGACAACAGAAAAACCCGCAGGCACCACATTTATGCCTCCTCCAGACCACCTTTTTTTAATTCACCACCACCCGACGCAATCAGATCCAAGAAGCCCTTGCGGCTCATCTCCGTCACCTTGGCCTCCCGCTTGTCCATGCCAATCAGACCTTCGGCCTTGGCCTGCTTCTTGGCCTGAGCCGCCTTGACTTGTGCGGCACGCACAGCGTTGAACAGCTGCACGACACCGCGCTGGGCCACCTTGCGCAGCCGGCGCTCCGTCGCCAGAATGGTCGTGGTCGTCTCGCCGACATTCAACTCGCCCGCGGCATCGCCAGCAGTAACACTGTCCGAGACGGGGCGTGCCGTCGCAATCAGCACGTCCTTGACACGGCCCCGCTCGAGCGCGGCACGCTTCTCAAGGCGCATCTGCCGACGGGCCTTTTCTTCCAGACCGGCATCGACCACGCGGCGACTCGCCTCACGGGCGTCGGCACTGCGGGCCAGAACAGGATCGGCGCGGCGGGTCGTCGACAATTTTGTGCCCAGGATCTTGGACAGCGAGGTAGCAAAGGTGGCCGGGTCGTTGCGCTTGGACTTGGGAGCGGCGCCAGCACCGTTGTCACTGTCGCCGCCGCTGTTGTAGGCATCGTCATCCTCTTCATCGTCGTCGCCCTCCGAGTCGGTTGGTGCGTCTCGTGCGGCGGGCACACGTTGTGCAGGCTTTGTCTTGTTCTGTTTTTGCTTCTTCCCATTGTCGCTCAACGAGTCTAATGAGTCCTCGTCGTCATTGTCGTCGTTCTCATCATCATCGCCGCTCTCGATACCCTCCAAATCCACCTCGTCGTTCTCGTCTTCGTCGGACGTAGCGCCGTCGTCGGACGTAGCGCCGTCGTCGGCCAATGCGTCGAGATTCTCGTCGTCCGAGTCGAGCAGGTCAACAGCCTGGAAGCCGTCGTCACTTCCATCATCCTCCTCATCAACGAGGTCCGCCGTCTTCGGCTCCTCATCATCGCTGCCGCCCTCAATCGAATCGGAATCGCTGTGGTAGGCCATCTGCTGCGCCCGCTTCCGCTTCTTCTGGAAGCGATCGTTCTTGGGCCGCGAGGCCGAAGCCTCGTCGCCGCGCCGTTTTCTTGAGATTGCAGACATTGTGCGTGTGGTGTTGTGTGGAATTGAATTAATTGTCGTTGTTGTGTAGACTTAGACAGTGCCCGTCTTCTGGCGTAGACTTTTTTTGATACAGACGGCAGAATTTACCGCCCAAAGTTTCTTTTGTACTTTGGGCGGTGAACTAACTTTACTGTGGGGCTCAAAGACGGCTCCACTTATATCACAGCTACAAGCATCGACGTCAAGGTCGCGACTTCCTTCTCAATTCAATTGAATATAATAATTAAAAGGAGTTAAGTTTACAAAATCCAATGAGAATTTACTTCTCTATATACACTCGCCTACTTTGGCTGTGGCCATTTATCTAACACCGCCTCCGACCCTGTCAACGAAAACGTTAAGTTGGCAATCGCCGGCTCATCCAGCAGCACCGTGTAATTGCCCGGGTACAGCACACGGTTCCCATTCGCATCGACACGCGCCAAATTTCCCAGTGTCCACGTCAAGTCAGAAGTCTGGGTTTGGCCGGCTGTGAGGTTGAAGAGTCGCGTGTACGCCGCCAGCGTCTTGCGTGGAAACGGCGCCGGGCCATAGCTGCCCGTCAGAAACGCGAGGCCGACATAGTCTGATGTATGGTCGCTACCAGCGTTGGTGACGGTGACTGGCAAGCTTGGAAAGGGGCAGCGGTCGAGATACGTTGTCTCGGCACAGCTCGAAAGCAGTGAGGCGATCGAAAACGTGCTTGGAAACGACGCCCCACCCACGACCGCCGAAAAGTTGGTGTAGTGCAGACCGTGACCAAAGGAAAAGACAGCCTTGTCATACCAGCGATATGTCCTTCCGGGATAGTTTGACGATGGCCTCAAGGCCATGTTGGTCATTGGCGCATCTTGTGTGTACGACGACGGGTACATGGTGATGGGCAGACGGCCAGCCGGTGCGGGACGGCCCAGCAGCACATTCATCAAGGCCGTGCCGCCGTCCTGGCCTGGATAGCCTGCCCACAAAATAGCCCGTACATTGGGCATCGCCAGAAGAGGCGAATCGTCAACGTGCGTGCCCATCTTTATGATGATGACAGGTTTGTTGAGAGCCGCCAGCGCCTTGATCTGGGCCAGCTGGCCCGCCGGCCAGGCAATGTTAGTGCGGTCGTTGCTTTCCTTCTCAACGCTGTTGTCAATGCCGCCAAAGTACAAAATGGTGTGAGCGTTCTTGGCTGCCGTGGTGGCTGCACTGGTATCACCACTCGACTGAGCAATGGGACCGGACGCAGCAGTCACGCTGAAGCCAAGCTGCTTGGCTGCCGTGACGGGGTCGTGGTTGAAGGGCGGTGTGCCGCTGTATCCACCGAGCATCTCGTCGGCCTTGCTGGCCCAGAAACCAATCATAGCAAGAGATGTGGAAGATGCATCTCCAGAGCCTGAGGGTGCAGTCAACGGCAAGACACCGTCGTTCTTGAGCAAGACAATGCCCTCTTGGGCAGCCTGTTGGGCAAGTGCCTTTGCATTTGCCGTATTGACATCCGAAGCGCCCAGGTTGCGGTAGGCGCCTTGAGGGCCGTCGAACATGCCCGCCCGTATCAGGCCCTGGTACTGCCGCACCATCATCTTGTCGAGCGTCGCCTGCGAGAACTGTTTTTGCGAAAACGCGGCGGACGGGTCCGGGGCAGCCCCGTTTGTCGCCCAGCAGATATTGTCCGTGCCAGCCTCGAACGCAGCACCAGCAGCCGCTGTCTGGCTTGACTTGTACCGGTGTCCGCCGTTGGCATTGCCCAAGTAGTACACAGCATCGCAGTCGCTCACAATGTACTGGTTGTCGCCCGTCCAGTTCCAGTGCCCGCGCAGGATCGTGTCCATCAAGTACGCATTGGCACACGCGGGAATGCCATTGACGGCATTGTAAGAGCACATGATGGAGCCCACGTGAGCATCGCGGGCACACTTTTCAAACGGTGGCAGATAGTACTCTGCCAGGTCTTGCATCGTCACCTTGGCATCAAAGTTGAAGCGTGTTGTGCTGCCGCTGTTCTCGAGGTCGTATGCGGCAAAGTGCTTGCACGTTGCAATCACCCTTTTTGTCGTCCCGTTACCCTCCATCCCTCGCACAAACGCCGCTGCATACCGTCCGTTGCGGAACGCATCTTCACCGGGCGTCTCGTGTCCACGGCCCCAGCGTGGGTCCCGGAATGGGTTAACATTGGGTGTCCAAAAGTCTAGGTGTGCTCGTCCATTGTTGGCAAACGCCCGTGCCTCAGTGCCAATGGCGGCTCCGATTTTCTCGACAAGATCATCATCAAACGCCGCGCCCGTTGTTATCGCCTGTGGGAACTGCGTCGCCGCCGAGAACGCACCGCCCCATGTGATGCCGCGGTTGTGCGCCACGCCGTGCAGCGCTTCGTTCCACCACTGGTACGCCGCGATGCCCAGTTTCGAGAACCCGGGAGAGTTGTTGACCAGGTTGTTGAGCTTGTCTGAGTTGCTCATGGCGGCCACGAGGGCAGTGGCGCGGTCGACAGCGGACATGGACGTGTTACAGACCAAGTTGCCCTTGAGGGGGCCGGACACGCAGTCTGGGTATACGAGTCCCGCGCATGATGCTGTAGGTGTGAAGAGCGCGAGGAGAGGCAAATAAGGCAGGAACGTCGTGAGAGGCGCCATCGTGAAGATGGCTTTATGCTTCAATGCACCTTCAGGTACTGGACAATGAAAAATGCTGCCATTTCTACAATTTTTTGCCTCTTCATAAACAAATGGATGCTTTAAACTTTTATTCAGTATTGTTATGCCGCTCTACTATGACGACCTTCCTCTGCTCCGTTTGTGGGTGAGGGTTTCTTTGCTTGGCAGTTTATGATGGCCATTTTGATTCCTCCAATGAGGCCAGCCTTGGAGAGCAAATACACTCAATGTGACCGGATTTCATCTATTTATCGGCTCTTTCAGCCACCTCCACACAAACTTCATCAATAGAGAATGCAACTCCATCTATTGCCGGCTGTTCTAATTACCCCAAGCTCGTGCCGTTCCCCACACATCTCTTCAGGACGGCCACGACGATTCGAAGATGGTGCGAAGCAGGCGACGGGACGCAAGAAAGAAAAGGAAAATCAAATATTATGTAAAGTGAGAATAAGGGTGGTAGTAAAAGAGAATGTGTTAATAATGGTGCTTGTTGGTGTTCTGTTTTTTAATTATTTATAATTCTTGGAGTTTAATCATCAAATATTTTACTAATTGTTGAAATATGTCGGTAGCAGAATCACTCCAAAGAGTGTATGCTTGTCAATGTGTAATACATCGACAGGAGCCGTAACCTACAGTGTTTGTTTACACTGTCCTTCTCGCCCCTATCAGATGACGACTTGCAACCAACAGTCAACATCACCAATGCCCAAACCCTAGCCATAACTCAGCAAAACCGCACAGAAATGCACAAAATACAAGATACTTGGTCCAAATACCAGAAGGAAATGATGATGACCAAAATTCTCACGATAATCTAAAAATGGTCAGGTGGGCTACGATGCATCAGCACCCATCATTTCCATGGTATCGTGCATCCCCGCATCTTTACCAAAACCAAGTCTCTCTCTCTTTCTTCTTTTCCTTTTATTTCCTCTCCCTTTTCTCCTTGACACAAAATTATTTTCACTTTGCTCACCAGAAATGAAAGCGCCCCAATAACCTTTCTCACACACCTACACGGTGATATTCTCAACACTCCCTTTTACCCCATCTCTCCCATTCGTTCGTATCAATCTCATTTGTTCCACTGTTTGAGCGTCCTTTCACGGCATCATGTATAGTATAGGAGAGGCTTCTAAACATTCACTCTCTTATTATTCGGAATCCATCATGACGAACGAGGACCTCGCCGCGCAAGACGTCGCCCGACATTCGTCTCCGTCTCTGTCACCGTCACCGTCGGCCCCCAAGGGCCCCAACATCGTCACCGATGCGTCTTATGTCGATATTGAGCTCAAAGACAACGGCGGCAAAGCCCAGCCTGCTGACGCTGACGAGCTCGGCCCTTACCCTACCGAAGACGAGCTCAAAACCCTCCGCCGCATCCCAGACAAGATCCCCTTCAGAATCTACGCCATCACCGCCGTCGAGTTCTGCGAACGTTTCTCCTACTACGGCGTGATGATCGTCGTCACCAACTTTGTGCAGTGGCATATGCCTGCTGGTTCGACTACAGGTGCCTCTCCTCACGGCCAGCCGGGTGCCATGGGCTTCGGCCAGCGCGTTGCTACTACCATCACCACATTCAACGTCTTCTGGCAGTACTTTATGCCCCTCTTTGGTGCCTATATTGCCGACACCTACTTGGGCCGCTTCCGGACTGTGGCCCTGGCTCTGGGTATTGATATCTTTGGTCATCTGATCTTGCTTCTTGCTGGCCTGCCCCCGCTCCTCAAGCAGACACCGGCTCGCGGTTCTATGGCCTGTCTGATTATGGGCATGCTCATCATCGGCGTCGGAACCGGCGGTTTCAAGCCCAACGTCAACCCTCTCATCGTCGAACAGGCTGCATCCAAGCACATGTACGTTCGCGTCCTGTCCAAGACAGGCGAGCGTGTCATTGTCGACCCGGCCGTCACCTCGTCGCGCATCTTCCACTACTTCTACATGTTTATCAACATTGGCGCTCTCTTCGGCCAGGTCGGTATGGTGTATGCCGAGAAATACGTTGGCTTCTGGCTGTCGTTCTTGCTACCCACCTGCATGCTGTGCATCTGCCCGCTGATTGTCTGGTGGGGCCGCAAGCGGTACGTCCGTGTGCCCCCGCAAGGCTCGGTGCTGAGCAAGGCCATCAAGCTGTTTTTCCTCGCTGCCGAGGACCACTGGTCGTTCAACCCTGTCGGAACCTACCGCAGCATGAACGACGGCTACTTTTGGGAGCGCGTCAAGCCGTCCCAGCGGTCGCCCGAGCGTCGCCCCAGCTGGATGACCTTTGACGATGCCTGGGTCGACGAGGTCGCGCGCGGTTTCAAAGCCTGCAAGGTATTCATGTGGATGCCCTTCTTTTGGCTGTGCTACAACCAGATGACAGGCAACCTCGTCTCACAGGCCGCCTTGCTGAAGCTCGGCAGCATCCCCAACGATGCGCTAATCTCCATTGAGCCCGTCTGTCTGGTGATTTTGATTCTGCTGCTCAACGAAGCCATCTATCCCCTGATGCGCCGCTTCCGCTTCAACTTCACGCCCATCAAGAAGATTGCCGTCGGCTACGCTATTGCCAGCGTCACCATGGCCTATGCCGCCGTCCTGCAGCAGTTTATCTACAAGAAGAGCGAGTGCGGAACCTATGCATCGGGCAACCTTCCCAACGGCGAGCGCTGCCACAATGTCGAAATCAGTGTCTGGGCCCAGGTCGGTTGCTATGCGCTGCTGGCTCTGGCCGAGATTCTGGTTTCGACGACCTGCCTCGAGTACGCTCAGTCCAAGGCGCCCAAGAACATGCGGTCCATGGTCCAGGCTGTGTCGCTGTCGATGAACGCCATCTCCACGGCCCTGGGCTTTGCCTTTGTGGCTCTGTCCTCGGACCCGCACCTGGTCTGGAACTACGGCGTGGTTGCTGTGCTGGCTGCCGTGGCGGGCACGGGCTTCTGGTTCACCTTCCGTAATCTCGACAAGGAGGAGGACCGTCTGAACATGCTGCCCAACGGCGCACTCAAGGCCGACTCGCCGGCCGAGGAGCAGAAGCAAGGAGAGGCGAAGGTGAATGCGGCTGCATAGATGTGGCGCATAATTAATAATACCCAGCGTTTGGTTTTTTCCCCCTCTTTTTCAATACTTTCTTGAAGCATTTGATTTTTTTGTCTTACTTTTCGTCTTTCGCTTTTCATCTTTATGCCCATTTCTGCACATGTTAGAAAAGCGGTCCTGTTTCTCTTGGCGGAAATTAGAATAGAAACAAACAATAAACTTGCACATACAAAAAACTCTTGGCCAGCTGAATGTGAAAAGAGCCGCACTCGTACCCGACTGCAACGCTGCTCTCACGTGTGATTCGCGACATAATGCCGTGCGGCGTTTCCAATTTCTGAGGCTGTCGGAGGATAGGGTTTTTGAGGATGCCGGCGGTTGTTGAAGTTGTATTTTTGAGGTTTGGATGGAGGATTTGATTGAAGGACGAATGTGGTCACAACTCGGGGGAAGGAGCAAAACAGGGGGATCGTGGTGTTTGTCTTTTTCGGCTCCTATTCGTTCTTTCCCCACCCTACCCTGTTTCCAACATCTTGCCCTCCTTGACATTGCATGGTGCTTGTTTCCTGCACTATCCTAGTTGTCGTTCATTCCTTCCCTCTTTTATGCCTAACTTCTTGCCTTCATTGGTGTGTTTCTGTTTTGCGGCCCGTCGCTCTTTCCATCCTTCAGCTCGCTCTTTCTCTCACACAGCTCTTTCCATCCTTCAGTTCTCACATCTCTGCTCTTACCTGTTTTGACGTATCCTGCACTTGCCCAGGTGACAGGTTTTTGTGTCTTTCGCTCTTTCCCTCGACATCTGTCTGAGACACTGCCAATTTTCGACGGTTTTAATTTAGAAGCACCCCACCTCTTCGTTGCTCATCGTTTTACCTTTTGCCTCCACTCACACATTTCTTCTTTTTGATTTTCAACATTCCCGCAACGAGGCTCGGACGGAACCTGCCATTGACTGACTGCCCACCACCGCCGTTTCAAAACATTCATTTCGTGGAGCTCTTTTCGTGAGGGTCCATCACATCGGCTACAACAGAGCTCAGCCCTTTTTCTTTCTCGGCCAACACAAAATTAGACTGCCGCCACGGGCACTTGTGCATTTTTGGGATGGCAGTGCTCTGCAAGCGCCGACAAGCGCCACTGTCTCCTCAGTTCTCAATTTTCGTGTTTACTTTGATCAGCTCTAGCTCGAGGCTTGCCAGAGGCGTCCTGGCGTCGTCATGTGTCCAATCGACGGGCTACGATCTTCAGCCTTTCCCAAAACAAGGCAACACTGACACCCCAATATTATTGACATTGTCTGGAACAGTCCGTGCGGAGCTGCGAGAAGTGTGAGTCTTTCGTGGTCAATGTGGCGGTTTCTGTTCTCGTTCACTGTTTTGTTTTCGTTTCTGACAAAACAGACAGACAAAGGCGACAATGAGAACGAGGCGACCAGACGTCAGTCTCTGAAACGAAACAGAACTCTCTTCCTTCTCGGACGACTCTCCGTCGTCGCTTCGAACAAGTGCCAAGACTCTGTGCGAAATGAAGTGGTCCCGTCGTGCAGATTTGGCTGCAAATCCTCTGTCCTTCACTTTCATTCAGCCCCCATGTAGCCCGTCAGCAGTGTGGACGCCACCAAACACGCCTCCCAGGCTGTGATAACTCTGAAAAGTCCCCGGAAGACGGGGCCCCTGCCCAGTCTTTTTCGTCCCTTTCCTTCTGAGCTCTGAGGCCCAACTTCCAGGACCCTTCCAAGGCTCTACCGCCCCATTCCCGTTCCCCATGGAGCCTCAAACTGTGAGATCCCTGTCCAATACCGCCAATCACTGCAAAGTAAACATGGGGGGCCCACCATCCATCGTGGGAGCAGGTGCGCAGGATCAGTGGGCAGTCGGCGAACCAGGGTTGCAGAGACTGGCAAACGGAAGCAGCTCTTTGGAGAAAAAACACGGCGACGCGTTCAGGGATTAGAGAAAACCTACAAAACTACGAGATGCCCTCTTCGGCAGTCCAGTCCAGAGATTTTAGAGTTAAACAATAAAAAGGAGACGACGATAGTCCTTTTCTTCTCCTCCAACAACAAACATCGACACTTTCCTCCCTTTTGCGACAACACCAAACAAGCTACCCCTCACAGGCTACTCTCGGTCTTGGCCTTTTGTTGTCATCGTGAGATAGCTCCCTCCACCACGACAGCACTGCCTCCCATCGATATCACTTGTCCAACACCGCATTATTCATTGTAAGGTCGCACCTCTTGCTGAGGCACCGCAGCCATGGACAGCACAAACGGCACAGCCGCAGATGCTGGCAACAACAACAACTCCGATGACAAATCGGAGCTGATCATCGCCATCGCGGCGCTGGCCATTTCCGTTGTCGCCCTGATCATCGCCGTCCTCCAGGCTCTCCAGCAATACTTTGGCTCTGCTGAGGGCTACTCGTCGTGCAACGAAAAGATTATCGGCGGGTGGTCCAAATTTACAAAACGAAAATTCATCCCAACACAATTCCGCTTCGAGGTGCGCTTCCGGGTACCTGTCATTTTCGTCGCACCGCCACAGAACGTCTATGGCCCGCTGGGCGACGACGACGAAAAGGAGATTGTGTACATTGATGGTTCGGTTGAAAACTACCGCAAGACGCATACGTGGACGCCCGAGGAGTTTGACATTAAGCAGCGGGCCAAGCTCAAGGGTACTGACACACGCGAGACGATCCACACGGCCGATAACGAGCTGACGACATGGCTTGCACTTCTGATGGCGATGCAGCGGATGGAGCGCGAGTCGCGTGAATGGCAGCAAAAGATCTGCACCCCGTATGTTCTGCCCATCGATGCCGCACAGGCTCTGACGCCCGAGGAGGAGTTCAGTCGGCACACCATGGCCGTGGGCATGCAGGAGAAGACGCGGTCGTGGGACACGATGCCCGACGGCCTGAAGAAGCCCTATGCCACCACGGCCATGTGCCATTTGGTGGAGATGGTGGCCATGCTGGGTATTTACTGGAAGGAGTTTGACCGCAGCAACAATGTGTACCGCGCGCAGGGCAACGGCTTCCTTGTGACGGGCTCGATGGTACCGAACCTAGGCGTCACTTTCACATTTGAAAAGGTCGGCAAGACGTGGTTCCAGGAGAACCGGATTGTCCCGCACGACAGCGTCAAGCAGCTCTGTTTTGGCTTCTGCCCGACTATTTTCCAGGCCGGAATCAAGACACCGCTCTACACAGACGAGCCCAAGGACGAGGGCACACTGCAGCTAGGCACACCGGCCGAGGTGGCCGAGACGCTCGTGTCCTTTGGCTGCAACACGAACACGGTCAACTACTTCCGCCTGGGCAACGAGCACACGCGCTACTCGCACCTGTTCCCCATTACTTTCGAGATGCTGGGCATGGTCGGCGAGATTATGCAGATCCGCCAAACTGCCTTCACGATGCTGCCCAACCCGACGTACTTTACATGGAACAAGTCTGCGTTCTCGCTCGTGGGCCTGATGCAGGCTCTGGGCCGGTCGCTGGATGAGGCCAATGTCGAAGAGAACCTGTTTCCGCGCGGCTCACACTTGGCCAGCATTCGTTCCGACATTGACCGGGTCATTGCTGCGTTCAACGAAGACGCCATTGTCAAGCGCCGCAACGACATTGACCAGGCGGACCGGCGCAAGACGGCCGAGATCAAGAAGATGGCCGATGCCCACAACCATGCCGTGCGCAAGCGCAACCCAGTCAAGGCCAAGCCGGCCGAGCCGTCAGCCCTGACTCGCGGTCTCCGCAAGATGCGGCACCGTGCCAGCAAGACGCTAATCCGCGTTGGCCTCATTGCCGATCCCAGCGCTGTGGCTTTGGCCACGCACCAAAAAGAGCTCGTCCCCAACGTGCAGGCCCGCGAGTCGTTCCCTCGCTACCTGGAGACGCTGCACCATGCCATCAAGCGCTGCGACTTGTTCTTGGAGCGCAACTACGACCTTGTGCAGCACGTCTTTGCCCTGCACATGCAGGAGGTGCTGTGCTATCTCAACTCGCGGCCCTACAGCCCCGACGACGAGCCGCACGACACGCCCATCCTCAACTTGGCAGGCATCCGGCCACAAGGTGCCACCCAGTCCTCAACCACAAACCACCGCACACGCCGCGGCTCGCATATCCCGCCGACTCCGCACATTTACACGCCCGCGCCGGACAACAGCGAATACTACAATGAGCAGTACATCCCACTGCACACCATTGACACGGCGTCGTGGATCACACGCCACCGCCTGCTGATGCGCGTGTACGTCAACTTCTTACGCAAACGCATTGCCGCCGTGCCCATCCCGGATGCTTTCAACACCTTCACACAGGTGCGCCCCGGTCGGGAAAAGATGATTGAGCTGATTCGGCAAGACTCGTCGGCCATCTCGGCGCTGGCGGATGTTGTTGTGACGGAGGGTGGCAGTGTCACTGTGTCGGCCAGCTCCACGAACCCACTGGTGACAGGCAGCAGTGCCGGGACGTCGTCGTCGACGGCGGCCGAGGCCGCTGCTATAGTCGAAGGTGCTGAGGCCGCCGCAGCTGCAGGCTCACCTGTTGAGTCAGTACCGTCCCCCGTGGCAGCTGCCCGTGAAGCACCGCCCGGCCAGTCAACAACCAACGCCAACGCTGCGGTGGCTGCGCGCAACCGCGAAAAGGACACCTTTACACGTCCTACAACGGTGCGCGACATTGAAGACATTTGGTGCACGTTGACGTTCCGGATGATTTGCTGGCTGATGCTGCACGATTTCCACAAGAAGGACGTGCAAATTAGCAAGAGTGATGTGTACGACTCGCGGTTAGCTGTGTACATCCTCTAAGCGTAGCAACGAGGATAATCTTTCGAAGAACTAAAAGGAGTCTGATTTCTGGGACAATGGAGGGAAAACATACTAACTGGTGCGATTTAATGATTTGTATTTTTGAGCATATACCAACAAAAGAATACTCATACCATAATGCTTTATGCACACACCTCGGGCTTTATCTATTCTCCGGTGAAACCATGTTGATCTTATGTCGTGCCGTTTTATTGAAAAAGTGTACAAATACGAAGCGACATGCCACAACGGTAGATGCAGGTTGTCTGTTCTTCAATGCAAGTGGTTGTCCATTCGGATTTAAATTGACAACATGCAGCGGGATGTGGGGCACGGGCTCGGCGATAAAATCAGGGCCAAGAGCGCTAACACAATAGCTTGTCTGCAACGGCCAGGGCTCTCCCCCTCTCCCTCATTCTCACACACAAAACGTGCCCGAGGTGTCCCCGCCGAAGCCGCGTAATGGCGTCAACATGGAAACAAGCTTGCATAAAGCTGCCTTCTACTCGTAAACTATGACGAGCAAAGAGGGGGGTGTTTAGTGTAAAGTGGTCCCTGTCTGTCCTTCAGTGGGTTTAAAGAGCGAGTCCGAGGAGTGCTCCCGCAACTCAAATCATCCAACGAGTCTACTCCATGCCCTGATCAGCCTTAAGTCACGGGAAGGGATGGAAACATATGGATTTCGGCAAGATGGTTGAGTGGGCATAGCTCCGAGATGGCACAAAGCCGATATCCGATGTGGGGCCAGAGAAGATGGAAGGAAATGTAGGGAGAGATGTCCATTCATTTAAGAGCTGATGGATGTCTCGATGTTAGTTTCTGGATCTTTCAATGTCGTTCGTCTTCATTATTTTCTCTTGCTGTGTCGTCATATAGCCGTTTTACAGCTGCACATTACCTTTGATACACCTACGTTTACTTTCAAGCTTACAACTGCAACCATGTCAAACCACCACAGACCCGACTTTGTACGTTCAAGCTCTACGATGTCCTCCTCTACAATCATCTTCTGCTAACACTTCTCGTCCCAGGGCAAGATTGTCGCCGAGCGCGCCGCCATGTTGCACCAACATATCCTCGCCCTTCCCGCCGACCAGCAGGCCAGCTTCAAGGCAGACCCAAAGGCCCTGCCCGCCGCCATTGAGTCCTATGCCCGCGACAATGGCGTGCCCATGCTCTTTGGGCCGGCCAAGATGGCCCAGGCCGCCATCGCTTTGGGCGAAATGGACCCCGCGCCTCGTATCCTTGTCGAGTTTGGCGCCTACGTCGGGTACTCTGCCCTGCGGTGGGTGACTTTGCTCGAGGAGCTGAGCAAGGGCGAGGCGGTGCACGTCTACACGTTCGAACTCGACCCGGCCAATGCCCAAATCGCCCGCGACTTTGCCAAAGCGGCAGGACGTGAGTCGCAAATCACGGTGTTTGAGGGACCGGGTGATGAGTCTCTCAACAAGCTGGTGGCCAACGGCACCCTCCCCAAAGGATCGGTCGATGCGGTGTTCATCGACCACTGGGAGCCTCGCTACAAGCCGGACCTGCAGCTCTGTGAAAAGCTGGGCGTGTTGCGGGTGGGTTCTCTTGTGATTGCCGACAATACCGATTTCCCGGGTGCGCCCGACTATGTCGCCTACGTCAAGAACGGTGGCAGCGGCGCCGACGGTGCCGTCAAGTTTGAGACCAAGTCGTACGAGGCGGACACGTCGTCGGAGCCGCCGCGGAGACCCATTGGTGGTGGATTTGGCGGGCCGGGCGGTCCTGGCGGTGGTGGTCCCGGTGGCCCCGGTGGTGGTAACAGACCGGTAAGTCAGATCCCTTCGGAAATTAAAATCATTATCGTGAGTTACTTGCTAACATTTCCAGAAAATCGTCGAGGTCACCAAGGTGGTGTCTCTGGGGTCGTGAGAGACCTTTTTGAGGTGGACGGTGGGAAGTGACTTATTCAGCCAAGAGTGGCCGCGATTGAATATCCTGTGAATCTGATTAGGTGGATGAAAATGACCTGAAACGAAATAAATATGATAAAAAACGACATTGGGATCTCAGTAGAATATCCTGAAAGCAGTGAACTTACATCTTGAATCTGTAGAAGGCAGAGACACTGTTATTTGTCTGTCAGTGTAAATTGTCGCCACGCATCCACAGTAGTGTGCAATTCTGCCAATTGTGGGCGCTATCTAGCAAGCTCGCACAAAGCTGCTGTCACAACTTTTGGATCGGAGCTGGCCTGTAGCCAATTCAGCCAATGGAGCCAATGAAGATGCACACATCTCAATCTAAACGCTAATCGCGCCCAGATTAGCTTGTCCAAGTTGGGAAGCTCTCAACCCAGACCACTTCAATCGTCTCGTGTGACGTTTGAGCTTCTTCTTTCAACATCTTTGCCATCTTCCCTCTTCTTCACACACAGTCCACTCTCCCCTCTCCCCTCCCTACCATGCCTACATACTGCATCATCGGCACCAACCGGGGCATCGGCCTCGAGTTTGTGCGCCAGCTCGCCCAGTCGCCCGACAACACCATCATCGCCACCGTCCGGCCCTATGCCGACCGCACCGACCTCGATACTGTCGCCTCGGCCAACACTCATGTGCTGGAGTGCGACACCGCCAGCGTCCAGTCTGTCCACATTTTTTCCAACCAGGTCGCCCGCAATGTCCTGATGGGCGAGAGTGGGCCGTCCCAAACAAAGATTGACTACCTCATTGTCAACGCCGGCATCAATGGCACCCCCGCCGATCAGGACAGTCTCTCCCTCAACCCAGTCCTCCTGACAGAACAAATGGCCGTCAACGTCGTCGGCCCCGCCAAAGTCGTCGAGTTCTTGGTTGACCGCAAAGCTCTGTCGCCCGCTGCCCGCATTCTCAACATGTCCTCGGGGTTCGGCAGCTTGTCGCAAAGCGCCTCCATGGAACCCCGCATGTCCATTGGCTACTCGCTGTCAAAAGCAGCCCTCAACATGTTGACCGTGCACCAGGGCTATGATGTGCGCGCCCGGGGGAAACTCCCGCAAGCTGTCGTCATTGCTATGGACCCGGGCTGGGTCAAGACGCGCCTGGGCGGTGAGGATGCGCCCTTGGAAGCGTCCGAGTCGGTGTCGGGTATGCTGCAGGTGCTGCACGGATTGAAGGACGAGGACAATGTCTCCTTCTTTGGCCAAGACGGCAAGCGGAAGGAGTGGTAGCTTTTTCTCAAAATCAAATAATAATAATGTCAGCTCTTTGTTCAAATTCCCTCGAACGGCTTGGCGTCCGCCTTCAGGCTGTCGGCACAGGACTCATTTGCCAAGCTCGTGTATGCAATTTGCTGGTGATCTTTGGCGGGATTGGGTGTCTTGTCCCGTCTTTCGTTTCTTCAGTCCGTCAACCGATGTTATTATTCCCCCTCATTCCGTGTGCCGATTAACCAGATTTGCCGTATTAAGAATCTGATTTTCACACCCAACAATCCCACTTTCACCAGAAAACTGAGTGAGATTGAGGCAAGTAAGAACAGGGGTACCTGCATGTCAGCGGCAATACAACACAACACAACTGAACAACAGGTTTGTCAGTGAAAATGAACCATAAAGAAATAAACGAGGGGAAACCAAAATGCAATAAATGAATGAAAGGGCAGCAAAGTCCAGTATGCCCTTGCCAACAAATGGAAACTACCACTGTCAACATCGGCAATCCATCAACAATGGCTCTCTCAAAGCTCATAACGTTGAGCTTGCTGGCTCTTGCTGCTCCTGGCGTGTGTACCTCCAGCTTCAAGACACCTCTCGAGCTCTTTGATTTTGAGAAGCAGCTTCTCGACAAGTCTGCCGTCTCTGGAAGCCGTATCCGTTTCGTAGATAGTTACAGCAACGACATCCCTCGCCCCATTGGTGCCAATGCCACGAAACACGCCTGCAAAGCCTTCCCAGGCAATGCAGACTGGCCCAGCGACGACGTCTGGAAGAAGTTTGCTATCTCTTTGAACGGCACTCTCCTCAAGCCGGCTCCAGTGTCGTCCGTCTGCTACAACACGAGCACCTACGCCAACTATGACGCCGCCGCCTGTGCCAACACCACCCAGGGCTGGACCACCACGTTTGTCCGCATGGACCATCCCATCGAGCCCGTCTCGCCCATGTTTGAAGGCCTAACCTGTCTGCCGCCGACGCCCGGTGTTGCGAGCACCTGTACACAGGGTGGCTACCCCGTGTACGTCGTTAATGTCTCGACGGCAGCGCATGTGCAGGCCGCCGTCAACTTTGCCCGGAACCAAAACGTGCGCTTGGTCGTCAAGAACACCGGCCATGACCTATCGGGCAAGTCGCTTGGTGCTGGCTCGCTGTCGGTGTGGACGCATGTAAGTCGAGCCTGTACGAGGAGCAAGATGTGGCCAGAGCTGTCAGCTAACACTGATGGTAGAACCTCAAAAACATCGCCTTCACGTCCAACCTCACCATGAAGGGCTACTCTGGTCCTGCATTCAGAGTTGGTGCTGGCGTGCAGGCTTTTGACATTCTCAAGGCAGCCGCTGACCGCAAGCACATGGTCGTGACCGGTATCTGTGATGTAAGTTTGAGCCCCTGGTGTTACATGCTTGTCCGTTGATATATCTGACCATATGTCAGTCCGTAGGTATTCCTGGAGGTTACTCACAAGGTGGCGGCCACTCACCGTTGAGCTCTTTGCATGGCATGAGCGCCGACCAAGTTCTCTCGCTGCAGGTCGTCACCGCCGATGGCGAGTTCAGGACTGCCTCGCCTACCCAGAACTCGGACCTTTTCTGGGCCATCCGTGGCGGTGGTGGCAGCACCTTTGGCGTCGTCACCTCTATGATTATCAAGGCGTACCCAGACGCGACAACCTCTGTGGCCACGTTTGATTGGGGCGTCCGGGAAAGCAACATCAGTCTCGAGACCTACTGGCAGGGTACCGCCAGCTACTTTGCCCACTTTGACAACTTCACCAAGAATGGTCTTTCGGGCCAGTTCTTCCTCTACCCCCAAGAAAGCCTCCCTCAAACTGCTGACCCAGACGCCAAGCCACGCACATCAGTGGCGCCCATGTTTGGCGTCGGCAAGACCTTGGCCGAGTTCAAGCAGCTCCTCCAGCCCTGGATCGACGAGATGGCCACCCTTGGTATCCAGATGAACACCACCTGGGCCGAGTTTCCCTCCTTCTACCCGGCCTACTACAGCCAGTTGCCGCCCTCATCGCTCGGCGTCATGCCGTACAACATGACATACGGCTCGCGCCTGATCCCCCGTGCTGCCTTTGACCGTACTGGTGCCGGATTCAATGCCACCATGGCCGCCTTCCGTGCCCTCGCTGAACAGAACCACATGTTTAACGGCTTTTTGTTGGCACCCACGCTCGATACGGGCAAGCCAGTCGGTCCAGATGGCAACGCCGTGCTGCCCGCCTGGCGCGATGCTCTCAGCCACACAATCGTCTTTGCCCTCTGGCCCGAGGACTACAGTCCGGCCCAGCAAATGGCCTTTCGGCGCGACTTTGCCACGGGCAGCAAGGGTATGAAGCTGTTGCGGGATGCGACGCCGGGGTCGGGCAGTTACATGAGCGAGTCAGACCGGCTGGAACCCAACTTCCAAGAGGCCTTTTTCGGAAGCAACTATGCGCGCCTGCTCGCCGTTAAAAACAAGTACGATCCGGAAGGTGTATTCTTTGCGTCGACGGGTGTTGGGTCCGAGTTTTGGAAGGTGCATAGTGTCGATGACCTGCCAACGGAGAATGGGCAGCTGTGTCGGGTGCAGTGAGGGAAGGGAGTTGGTCGAAGATAGGATTGGAAGAAATGGAAGAAGAAAAAAGAATGTAGAAACGAATAGAAAAGAAGAAGAAAATTCTGCTCTTGCTCCAGAATAAGTCCAGCTATAAAAAGGGAAGGTGCAGGCCGTAGGTGAGGCAGGAGCGACAACTGCTCTTTCCATGAAAACAGCATCACGGCCAGAAGGGCAGGCTCAACCCAGTGCAGAGTGTTCGTGACTTCGATAATAGGAAAGAGCAACCACCATCAAGAAAGTTGAGCGGCGTTTACCCCTTTTCCCAGGACCATCACAGGGAAAGTGCTGCCGAACCATACAGTCGTCGTCCTGTCACTGCCTCGTCGCCCATTTATATCCATCGTATCTCGTGCCCTCTTGCCTTTTTGGTTTGTTTACGTCCGCTCTAACTTTACCATTTTCTTCTTCTCCTCGATCTCAAAATTTCTGTCCTTTCTTTTCCTTCCTACATCTTCTCGTCATCCATCCTCCTACAGCCCATTCTTCTCTTAGGACCCCATCCTTATCCTAGAGCTTATATAGACTTCATCTCTCTCATTTTCTTCTTGCTTTCTTTCCCCCTCTTGTTCTCTCTTTCAGTCTTCTGTTCTTTCGCTTTCCCTCTATGAGCTCAGACCAAGTTTCCCAATCCCTAAGCACCTCCTACTTGTCCTCGAGGTTCAACATCTCCGTCTCTTTCAACTTTCCCATGCCAGGCCAGAAGGCCGAGGCAGACGTCAAGATACCCACGGCCAAGATGACTCCGCCCAACGACGAGCCTGGCATGCTGCTGACCGAGTCAGAGCTCAAGATGGTGCCCCAAGCAAGGTCGGCTACAATCCACGCGGAGGGTGAGCCCATCGAAAGACCTCTTCCACCACGCGCACCATCAATGTTCAGCCGCCTGATTGCAGCCGTGCAAATTGTAATCATTCGCATCATGGCCTGTCGGTTGTGCTGCTGTTGCCATCACTGCTGCTATGTGGTTCACCGCTTCCTGTGCTGCCACTGGTGCTGTTGCTGCTGTCTTCTGAGACGCCTCTTCCCGTTCGTCATGGAGTTTACCGTCTTTGCAGTCAAATGGATACGCTACTCCTAGGTGGACATTGTGACGATTCTAACAACTACGACAACAGCTGGCATTGTAAGTTCATCCCCCTCCTTCTGGCCTTGACTCTGATTGTTTCCCTATTATTTGCTTCATTTCCTTACCAATAACTCTCCCTTGCAGCCGTCCGATGCTAATAAGTAGCTCTTCCAGCTATACCTCTCCAAGCCCCCGGCATCGCGTTCGTTTGCCGTCTACAACCAGAACAATGACGTTGTCTACCCGCAGTTTGCCTTCCCCCTGCGTGACGAGATCATTCCATCGTGGCTAGCCATTTTCCTCGGCCCCTTTGTGCCCGTGGTTATCCTTCTACTCTTCCAAGTCTACGTTCGCTCGTTCTGGGACGCTAACAATGCCATCTTCGGTGTGCTCTACTCCCTCAGCAACTCGGTCGTCTTCCAGGTTATCATCAAGTGGCTCATTGGCGGTCTCCGTCCCCATTTTCTGGACGTGTGCAAGCCGGACCTGTCGCTCGCAAAGACTCTGCCCAAGCACAAGTCGGCCTACATTGCGTCTGGTTTCAGCAACATGTACTACACCCGTGAGATCTGCACTGGTGACCCACGTCAAATCAACGATGCTCTCTCCAGCTTCCCCTCCGGCCACACCACTGCAGCATTTGCTGGATTTGTTTTCCTCAGCCTGTACCTGAACGGCAAGCTCAAGATTTTCTCGCACCAGCACACCCAGCTGTGGAAGATGCACCTGTTCTTTGCGCCGATCCTCGTGGCCACACTCATCGGCGGTGCCCTGACCATTGATGCTTTCCACAACTGGTACGACATCCTGGCTGGTGCGATCATTGGCACAACAATGGCCTTCAGCGCCTACCGCATGACCTACGCGGCCGTCTTTGACCCCCGGTACAATCACATTCCTCTGCATCGCAACAAGCCTTTTGACTACGATGCCATTCGTCCCTCCAGCGACAATGGCTTCACGCACCTGGACCACAGCAGACTGTAAATGTGTCTGATGGTATTGGACATTGGGACGAACTGGTCTGAACTTTGCGGCTCGACTGTGTATACTACAAGCTTTTCGTTGCTCTTGTCTTCTCATCCCTGTTACCATAGACCGTCTCCTCCTTTCAAAATATGTCTGTCCGACTCTGTTTACGAAAGAGCCTGGACAATGGAGTTGTACGCCGCCTTAGGAGCGTAGCTAGAGTCGAAAAGTAGGGGGTTGCCCGAGGGTCTCCACGAGTCCTGAGAGTTCAGTTAGCATAGGCACAGCTTGAGAATTAAAGAATAAAAGTTTGAACAAGACATAAAGAGCAGAAAATAAACGTACAGGGTCGCGAACGCCCCAGACAGTGATACCGACGCAAGCAGGCTCAGCAACACAGCCCTTGGCGATGGTGGCGTAGTCGGCAGCATTGTTGCCCTGGATATCAAGCTCAGTAACGGCAACCTCCTTGACACCGGCACCAGCCAGGGCCTTGATGGCAGCAGCCAGGTTGCTTCCACCGCCAGCGTTGATGTGGCCCTGGGAGCCAATGCCGTCAATGGGGATGCCAGCAGCAAGCCACTTCTTGACGTGGGCGACCATGCCGTTTGTCAGCTTAGCGGCAGTCGGGCTGTCGAGGTTGTAGTCGTTAATGTACAGCTTGGCATCCGGGTCAGCAGCATGGGCCGCCTCAAAGGCGATCTTGACAAAGTCCTCGCCAAGCACCTGCGAGAAGACCGAGTTGCGCAGCGAGCCGTCCTCGTTGAAGATCTCGTTGCACACATCGTAGCCCCGAATCTTGCCCTTGTATCGCGTCATAATCGTCGTGATATGGTTTTGGATCGCCTCCGTCAGCTTCGCCTTGTCCCGGATCTGGCTTACCCAGCCGGCCAGCTGCGAGTGCCACACAAAGGTATGGCCACGGATCGTCTTGTTGTGCGTCGTCGCCCAATCCACAAGGTAGTCCGCCTGCGTCATGGTGAAGGTGCCCTGTGTGTTCTCCGTGCTCTGCCACTTCATGCTGTTCTCGGGAGTCAGCTGACCAAAGTTGGCCTCAATAATCGCCGCGTTCTTGCCCGTTGTCAGCCGGCCCTGGTCACTACACGTGCCAAAGTACAACTTGCCCTTGGCTTTCATGAGGGCATCAATGCTCTGAGTGGCCTGGCGAGGAGAAACCTCGGGGGCAGGGGCCGCAACAGCCGCCAGCGGCGCCAGCAAAAGAAGGAGAGTAGACTTCATGGTGGTGGTGGTGGTGGCAAGATGAAGGGGTTGACGAGAATGAAGATGACGAAAAACAGAGAGACAGAGATAGCCTGACTCGAATCCAGGAACCAGGAGAAGGGGCTGGTTTTATGTTTCCTCAAGCAAGAATCTCTTCGTCAGGTCCCATGGACACCTCGTAACCTATCCGCTCTCATTTTCTGTAGGTCGTATAGATACTGTGTGTGTTTTTTGGTCTCCTATTTGGCTAAAGCAAATACACCGGCCGTGCTCCCATATTCCAATGGCTGGGCACTTCACACAATGTTTACGTGTTTTGGTCTTTAACATCCAGTGTCCCGGCAGGCCGCACATATTCACCAACGCCAAGAAACTCACGATATTTTCATTCTGTTGTATTGAGGGGCACACACCATAGATTCCATGTGGCCTTGTCTTTGATTTATTCTATCCTTTCGAAATGTGGAGTAGCGAGAGCGACAGTATCCTTCCTCCGCGTTTTCCACTTCCCGATGTGGCCGCAATATGGGGAATTAGCCGCAGGACCTGAACAGAGGTCCAATATACGACAGCAATACTCGGGTAAAGGAGATCTTCTTGGGCACCAAAGAACTCACTAATAAAATGTGGGGTTATGTCAATCAGTAACAAATACCAGATGGCATATGAAGAGAAATGGGGAAAAGAAGGGTAAGGTACGCAGTCGCCGTCGGCTCTCAATTCCGGGACTTAAGATCCATCCAATATGGCGTCTATCGCCGCCGCGGGATGTCAATGTGCCTCTCAGCATTTAAACATTGACTCCTGCTGTCATTGAGCATATATTAAACAAGTTCGGACGGCTTGAGGCCATTGGATGGTGTCTTACCCAAGGACAGCTGACGAGAGCGATATTGCTCCCAAGAAATATAAACAAAAAGGGTTCCTGGGGCGAAACAGCGAGCGGCTGCAAAAGTCTATCCCGTGTTCGTTGGGCTTCTTTTGACCCTTCTTGCGGACCGTGTGGTTCCTGCCTTGTTTTCTTCACACGTTGTTCAAATAAATGTTCCGTCAATTAGATTTGAGAAGAATTTATGAATAATAAAATACCAAGCTTTTGACATTTAAAAGAAAATTTTAAAAAAGAAAAAGAAAAAAGAGTCTACGAAAAGAATAATATCAATGAATGTAGTCAACACGCATGATAGATTTGATTTATTGCTTTTAGATACTTTTGTTAGGACCTACGGCCAAATGCTACAACATCATATGATTACCGCTCCTTGGTGATCATGGCACTGGCACCGGCTCCCTTGCCCTTGACCAGCACACCCGCCTTTTGCAGGATGCTGATGCAGTTCTCAATCGTCGACAGGCTCACGCCGCTCGTGTTTGCGGGGAAGCGCACAGTCTTGAGCCACTCCCGCGCGTCCTCCTCCGAGTAGTCCAGCTCCGTGCTAATATACTTGACCGACTCCTCCGGGTTGGCATTAAAGTGCGCAATGCCCTGGTCCAGCTTGGCAAATAGGTCCTTCAGCTGTTCCTGCTTCTCGGGAGAGCCCACAACGGCCGTCGACGCCACAATCTTCCAGCTGCTCCAGGGTGTGTAGATCTCGCCCACGCGCTTGATTTCCTGGTTGTCGTAGTACCGCTTGGATGTGAAGTGCTCCCACATGAAGAAGTCGGCGGCGCCTGAGTTGACGGCCTTGCGCAGGTTCTCAAACGTGTTCAAGATGACCGTCTCGGAAAAGGGCTTGTTGTCCGCCGGATCGGCTGCTGTCAGCCACCCCTGCTGGTCCGCCAGCACAAAGCCCATGACGAAACTGCCCGAGCCGATGCGCGACACGCCAATCTTGCCGCCTTTGAGGTCGGCGACCGACTGGATGTCGGTGCGGTCAAAACCGCTCGAAATGGCCCAGCACAGCGGCGTCTCGACGTAGGTGCCGACAATCTGGTAGCCGCCCTGGCCGGGTTCCTCCTTGCCGAGACCGGCAACCCAGCCCTCGGTCAGGCCAATGCCAACGTCAATGTCGCCCGCGCGCAGGGCCGTAATCATGTGGCCGGTACCGGAGGGGTAGGGCACGACGACGGCATCGAGGCCAAAGTGTGTCTTTGCATAGTGGATGGGGGTTGAGAAGTGCTCGGGCACGTAGCCGACGCGGAGCGGGGTCGTCGAGGAAGTCATGATGATGTCGGATTCGGAGAGGTAGCACACTGGTGAGAACATGCTTGGTTGAGGTGGAGGTGGATGAGGTTCAGATTTGAGTCAGCGAACGCGAACATGTGCTCGCGGAGATAATGAAAGATCCCGCAAAACAGTCGAGGGGTCGAGCCGGGAAGGTGCCTCTCTTAGCTCGGTTTTGGCGGCATGTCGACATGCCGTTGCGCCGTGCGGGGCAGCTAAAAACCGACAACTCAAACAACGCTACCATGCTCACAACAAGGCTTTGTGTCAGCCTTGCCTGGACGATCCTTGAAGACTATGGCACTATTTTGTACAGTTTGCATTTCCTTGTAAATATTTGGATGAACGAGAACATGAGGGCCAGCTCAACCTTGAAATGTGGTTCTGGTTGCTCTCTGAATCTACATGTGAGCACCTCGATCGTCGGGTGCCAGGCAGCTGATCATCCAGCTTTCACTCGGGAAAGAGGAACCCGCGAGCATAGACATTCTCCCCTTGTTCTTTCCAGATGATATCAAATACGGATACGATCGTAATGGAAGGATCTTTGGTTGAGCGAGGTGAGTAGTTTGTGGGGGAAAGAGCGACCCCCACTCGACAAGGGGCAAAACAGCTGACCAGGCCAACCTCCAAGCTTGTCTTCGCTCTTTGGAATCCGTTGAAAAACGTGGCTTTGTTGGTGTTGACAAACCACGAGCAACTTAAAATTGCGTGAAGGTGCCCAATGTTTACTCAAAAGTTTATTCGAACTTCGCATGTGTGTCTCCGTTCTACGATTGAAAAACGATGCCATCGCGGAGCATAACATGTGTCCTTTTCGTACGTTCCAAACGCGGGGAAGAAAAGTCGTGACGTCACACGCAAATGCGAATAGCAAACACATGCTTGTCGTTCTTTCCTCGTGTTGCACGCTGCAAGCCTCAATTGGCAGCTGCGTTGTGCATCGTAGCTTCTGTGTTTGTTATCTTGCTCTCCTCTCCTTCTGTTTTCACTTTGTGTTGTATTACCCCTTACTCCACAGATGAGCTTCCTTCGCTCCTGCCCTTCTTCCTTTTTCTCGTGGGTTTCATTCCTACCACAGTAAATATTACAGCAGGCTGATTGGTGTCCATTGATGTCTTTGGCGCCTGTTGGTGGCGCTACAGACCCACCGTCAGGGAAACTGACAACGTACTTTTTGGTGCTTTTTGGCGTCTCTTGGTGGTTTCTTGGTGTCTCGTCAACACACAAAAAAAGATCGCCGGAAGCTCTTTGCCCATATCCGATAGTTCCGATTGTTGGGGACACTCACCTCAGCCATCTCGCCTAGCCTTCTCATTTTGCCTCTCCTTTTTGCACACCTTGACGGCCTTCTCTTGCATCTTCTCTTCTTTGTATCTCAATTGCATCTTCCATTGCGACAGCATTGCGCTTCTTATACGCGACACGATTAACGACATCCTATAGGAACCCCTAGATCCATAAATCACGCTTCAGGTAAGCTCCTCGAAAAAACATTGAAGCTGTTGGGAAGCTAGGGAGCTCCAGCCAGCCTCGCGGGCGAGTGATGAGCAACATCGCGACAACGGATGCAAACACGAGGACTGACTTTAAGTGCATGCAGCAGATCGATCTACGGTTACAATCACGATCACGAGCTCAGACACAGTTAACGCCGACAACTCCTCCTCTTTGCATTTTCCTACCTTTTCCACGAATATACACTCTCCCCACACCTTCACGATGGAGCCGTGGTCCGCGTCCGATGTTACGAACCTCGCCGGTATCTACACGATCCTCTTCTGCATGGTCAGCGTTTGCTACATGATGTGCGACCCGATTGGCGGCTTCAAGCAGCCACCAAAGCGGTCGCCCGAGGAGGAGCTCGCCTCCACACAGACAGCCCAGGCGCGGGCCCAGGCCAATGCTCAGGCGGCAAAGTAGGCGCAGGAGGACCCCATAGGGCCCTGTAGGCGAGAATACTACGGAGTAGTAGGCGAGCTCGGCAGAACATCGTGAGATCGTGGGCGGGGGAAGACAGATGAAGAATAAAACAAGGAGAGGAAGGGAGTGGGCCAACAGACGGACCGACCAGACGACCGGGTTGTCCCTAAAAAAGATGGACATACTTGCACTGATACGCCCTGGTCTCGGGTCCTGCGTTGCTTGTTCACACTCCCACTTCCCACAAACTATCGTGAAGTGCCATGGAGGGGGTACACAGAGACAAAAGGCGACGATCCCCTGCACCTGCACTTGTGGGTGGTAGGACTCGGGCTGTTTGTGGGTTGCCTGTTTTGAGCTAGGGGACGGCGGGCGGCTGTAGGCATAGGGCGGAGTACCGGTTCAAAAAACAGGATCGTGACATGCCAAACTGGAGGAAGATCGTGAAATAAGACAGGACCAAACAATAGGGGGGGTGGGAAAGTCGGACCAACAACCCACCACACCCACGACCGTGCCGCTGGGAAAGAGAGGGGAGTGCGGTACCTAGAAGGAAAATTTGTATGCTTAGCCTTTTTATCAACCATTATTCTGCATGTAACAATATAGAATATTCAAAACAACCATTCAAAACTTGAACTTCGACATCGGACGAAAGAGAAAAGACGGGCCGAAGCGGTTGACGATCATCTGAAAAAGTCCACATGCTTGCAAGGAAACATGTGTGCCACGTTTACCTCGACGTAGAGATCATTTACTGTACCGTGAGAGATCGATGATAATCGACACAAAATGAAGAGACGAAGAAACTCACAGAAAATAAAAAGAGAATGGGAGATGATGATGTCCAGGCGAGAATCAAAGCGAGTTTGTCGTCAACGCAATAGCAAATGCTATTAAAAATAAAAAGAAGAGAGAAACAAAACGTAAGTTTCAATGCCAGGAAAGTCCAAAGCGAGGAAAAGAAAGGGTAGACAAATTAGTCAAAAAAGAGAAACACATCTCTTTCCTCAACTTTCAAGTTTACAAAAAGAACTTTTCAAAAGACGATCGAGGAGGGGCTCGAACCCCCAATCTTCACAGCCGAAATGTGACGCCTTACCATTAGGCCACCCGACCACGCACGTGGATAAGAATTTGCGCTAAACAGGTTTCTAAAGGCCAGCTCAGTAGAGAATCGGCGAAATTGCTCACCAACGACCACGAAACACCACTCGAACGTCAACAAAATAGGCCAATAAAAGACGACGAGTTTCCACAGTCGCCTTGGACATCAAAAGAAGCAATTTGATACGTGTGCCTTTGGAACAACCCCATTCATTCATTCATTCATTGAATTTTGCCCAATTTTTTGCTGTCAAATTACCCAGCAAAATACGTCTTTCTGTCAACGCACACATCGCCTTGGAAGGAAGGTGCGCAACTGCCCAAAATGAAGTCTCCGCTATTACGGGATACCCATTTCGCGGTAGTTCTGTCAGAAGTGACGCTTCAGGAGCCAGACATCAAAGGTCGTACATTTTCTTGATGGCGATTCCAAAATCATATTGTCCGCTGCCACATACTATTTTGCGGCTCCGGTCGAGGCCCAACGGTGAAGTGAGTGGGACGGTGGCACAAAAATAAACATAATAAAAACGTTCGATTAAAAATACGGAGAAGGTGCACGGTGATGGAAAAAGGCCTCAAAAGTTTGCAGTTGAGATCGGGTGTGGCGTGCACTTTTTGAAGACACAGTCGCATTGCCATGGATCGTTTTCAGCACGGAGCAGCTTTTTTAGGGTGAAGGCAACCCACACACACTTTTTGTGAGCTGAAAGGTCTAAGCTTCTTGAGGCTTCTTGTCTGTTTTGGGCAACTCGATGCGGTGAAAGTGAAGAGCCTCCAGGAACAAAACGTCTGTGCTTTTATTCGTGTGGCGCTGGCGCGTTCTTGACAGACATCAACCATCAACCCTTGCCAGACGTCGACATGAACGATGGAGATACGTAAACGTAAAATCAAAAGACATCAAGGGAGACTGTCGATGGAGACAGAATCCGCCGTTGAAACTTTCGTTGAAATTCTTGATCCACTCGAGTGAGATCAGAAGAGCAAGGTCAAAGCTTCTTTCCATGTAGAGATCATGGATGTCGTAACACATCTGGAGCTAGAGCTAACCTGGAGGAGAGAAGCTGGAGATGAGCAAGAGATGAAGCAAAGGGGAAGGTGCAAGTATCAAAACACCCTTCTCCCTTCTTTGACCTCTCGACGCCTGAAGATCCAGACCCTTGTGCGAGGCTTTTAATTTATTTTTAATCTTGACTTCCGGTTCTTTCTCTGGAGTACCTGTCGGTGAACAGACTGGGTAACTGCAAGGAAGCGATGGCCTGCGTGGAATGCTGCATGGAGGCTTGGATGTACAAGGGGGAGCTTCAATCTATTTCATTTCCTCCCCAGACCAAGCAAGAGCTCGCGTGCACACCTTGATATCGAGACGCCCTGACATCTTGACGCCCAGACACCTCCATCGTTCTCCATGGGGTCTCCTTTTCTAGATCATCATATCCCTCACCCCAACTCCAGCTCGTCGTGATTTGACGCTTGTTGACAGCTTCCCCATGGGCTCGTCATCCATGAGCGACAAGCTCTGACCGAAGGGCGTAGCTCCAGGAGAAGGGGCGTGAGATTTAAGCCTTCGCCCTTTGTTCTTGACCAGTCTCGCCATTTTTCACCAGTTCTGATATTCCCTCGTCCTTGTTGATCCTGTTCATCAAAGAATTCATTTGAAGCAGTTAGCTTCGATTCAACCTTCTGGAAGGAAGACGGCAAAGACGGCGTTTAACTTTGCTGCTTGTCTCTGAAGGGTGTCTGGAAGTTTCCGTGATTCTGCAGTTCGACATATTTCGGTGGAGCCCAGGACTTTGTCAAGGCTTGTCCCCATTTGATACTAACACTAACACGCCAGCACAGGCACCACTTAACGCCGCGCTACGGGCGAATTTCGACATAAAAAAAGCTCCGTGGTCTGGGCGTCTTTGGCGTCCTTCTGACATGGTCTGGGCCTTTGAGGCTAAAAGCTTGAGAGTCCAGCCCCGATTTGGCCTGGGGATACGCTAACCTTCAGGGGGTACGGGCCCCATACAGTGCTGACACGGACGGCCTCTGGTCAGCACAGGCAGTTCATGTCTTTTCCTCGCTTGGGGCGGTAAATGTATTTTCGCAAAAAGGGGTCGTTTTCAAAAATCTGGCGAGGTTTATTCAAAAAAGGTGCAAGTCTTTCCCCCTTCTTTTTGGTTGATTATTCGACGCGTGGTTGAATGTCATCGCTTCATCGCATGTCGTTGGTTCTTTTTTTCCTCGATCGTGAGATCACAGATTCGATGCCAAT
Source organism: Ophiostoma sp. CBS 140.51 (assembly GCA_029298735.1). Taxonomy (NCBI): domain Eukaryota; kingdom Fungi; phylum Ascomycota; class Sordariomycetes; order Ophiostomatales; family Ophiostomataceae; genus Ophiostoma; species Ophiostoma sp. CBS 140.51. The sequence goes on from JANSLP010000107.1 coordinate 47,353, forward strand.
GCGCGCCAGCAGATGCGGCATGCATGGGTTAGGTAGTGCCCCTTGGAAAGCCACTTAGCGCACCCGCACCTCGCTTGTTGCTTTTTCTTCACGATGCTTCACTTTAGATGAAACACACGGCACACACACGCTTTTGGGCACATACTTGTAAGCCACACACACCGGTGGAGTTCTCCGGGGTCGCATCCCTACGGAAGGGAGGAGGGGCCTGTCATAGTTGCACATCGTGAAGTAGAAAAGCTGGGTGTGCACTGTGGGGGCGGCAGAGACGTTTCTCAGTCAGATACGGAGTAAAGAAAGCGAAAACTGCGGAGTACGACGTGCGCCCGTATCTCACCTAAACATGACGACAGTCGATGGACGACATTCAACGACATCTCATGTCAACAACATCGACAACACAACATCTCGCACTTTGCACCAGTCAACGACCTTGGCGATGCATTCAACAAAGCCCTCACTCTTTTCTCTTTATATTTGTTACGCCCGGATACAACGGATGGCCATTCGCTTCGACTCATTGCGACCTCTTGCTGCACTTCTTGTTGTTCTTAATGCTGGTCATCTGCTGGTCATCTTTGTGTTTGTGTCATCCGACCGACCTTCTTCGGCCAGAGCGAACGCAACGGTGCCTAGGGTGAGAAGGAAGAGGGAGACAAGCAGAGACAGAAAAAGAGATTGAGGATATTGAAGGTGCAGACTGAAAATAGAGTCATACTGACTTTGTTGGGGAGGGAGGGAGGGGGAAAGCAAAGCAGGAAATCCTGCAAGTGCGAGGAGCTAGGTTGGCACAAGTTGAACAACTCAAAGAAAAAAGGAAGCCCAAGATGTTGCAAGCGAGAGGGGGGAAGCCAAAAAACCGGCGGAACAGTCAGAATAAGCAAGAACGACAGTCGACCGACCTTAGTCTTGTCAATGGGTTTCATGGTTCGCTGGACTAGGCGCTGCAACCACAGTGCCTACAAGTGCCCTCGAGTGCACCCTGATTCGCAGGAAACAACCCCGGTCACCCCCTCTTTTGCAGCTACCCCACCATTCTTGACCACTGTTAATGGTGTCTGTTCCCATCCTTCCATGGACCTTCCCCCGGCGATCCTGCACTGCGCTAGCGCTCAGGTAGGCAAGGTGCTGCCGATTGCCATCGATGGGAGAGAGAGGAGCCCCGTAATAATATGCTCCGACCGTCACAGGAAGGAAAAGGGAAAGGAAACAGAAGGAGAAAAGCCAGCCACAGACAGCATCCAACGAGCCGCAATCACGGACAGGGGGCATGTGAGCCAATCCAACGTCCGTTGGTCGTCACCGTTTCTTTGCCAACTCTTTTCGGACATCGTACTCAGGACTTGTTTTTGATCAAATTATTCCTTTCTTCCTTTTACACGCAATAGCATATTCAGAAGACTCAAGATCCGAAAAACATGAAAGCAGAAAGAGATGGTCAAATTGAACATCTCCGTCACATGCTCTCATACTTTCCGTCTGCTCCGTTGAGCCACAGTTTGACTCCGCTCCCAGCCGAAAGGCAGCATGGGATCCTACGCTAAAAGAGGCCCCCATCCATGAAAATCAAGAGACGTCTTGTGGCCATGTCGCCATTTGTTACTTGTATTTTTGTCACTTTATGACCTTGTCTCTTTTGCTTCACTTTCTCTGTTTGTTGACAAAAAACGTGCTGCTTTTTGACGACCAGCACCGCCAGTTCTGTCCAAGTATCTTCAAGCCCCCCGTTCCCTCCATCTTGACCAAACTGTCCTTGATGTTTGGTAAGAACTGGGTGCTCACCAGGGCAGAACTGCCCACCAAGACGGCACACCATGCAGGGAAAATCAGGGAAATCGACACCCTTCTTTTTCTTGTCAATCAGTAATCTGCAGATACGGAGTACGCCGTGTCACAGACAGCGGGCAGCAGACAGCGGCAAAACAACTTCCTGCTCCCGGGAGATCAGCAAGAAAGCACATCTTAAAATTTGTGCCTTTTTGTCTCACCACACGTTGATACTCGCACGTAACGAGCAGAGGGAGAGAGCCAAGGACAACCCAGAAAACTCCATCGTATCTGCGTATTCCGTATCGTCGACGTCGCTGATCGTCCCGTTCTTTTGGAACCAAAATGCAGGTCAGAGACAGATATTGTGGGAGAAACACTTAAACAACGAAAGCAGGGATTCACTTGTAAATTGCACTCTCAGCTTTGTTGTTTGGATGAAGTATCTCGACACCGCGCTCCTTCTGTTCGTGCCACTCTCTGCAGCATGCCCTCGTCGACAAGCATCCATGCATCTCACACCTCTTGTTTATTTTCTTATTTTCTTCCTTCCCGCCCCAGCCTTCCCTTTTCACCTGCTGTTTTTTGCTCCTACTCTCCAGCATAGCCGCCGAGGCCGCACTATCGACAGATGCATCTTCCTTCTAGACAATTTTACGCGTTGTCACCCCCTCATCTTCATCCTCATCTCCATCTTCAATCTCCCCCAGTCTCTCCATCTCTCCAGTCTCCCCATATTCTTCTCCTCCTCTCCTCTTTTTGTCTTTTCTTAGTTTATGCCTTGCGCCCTTTCGTAGTCTCGCTCATTCTCTCGCTGCTTTTTTGTTGAAATCTGAAGGTTTTATTGCCTCGCCCATGACCAGAAATCATGACCTTGTCCGTTTGAGGTCATCCGGTCGACTTACACGCCCCCCTTTCTCATCTACCGCAGCCTGTGTCAGTGTGTCAATGTATCAGTCCCGGCGGGCTTTGCTTTCTTTGTGCTGTGTCAAGACCTTTTTTCTCGGTGTGCGGGGCCCGAGTTACAGAAAGCAGTCTTTTTTGTTTTTCCTATTATTATTATTATTTTTATTTTTTATTTCTCTCTCCGTTTCCTTTCGATCCGTTACCCGTTTTATTTTATTTTTTTGCATTTTCTGCGGTCGCTCGTTCGGCTGGTTGGCGCCACTTCCCGCTTCGCACCTTGGCCCAAGATAGAAGGTCGTTTGAACCATGAGAGTCGAAGAAGCTCCAAAGTGCTCCAAAACCCCAAAAGACCACACAAAAATAAAAGAAAATTCGGCAGAAGGATTCTCCCCCTTGGGGGCCCCAGCATTTTGCCCAGGGATGCTCCATGATGCCCACTCTTCAGTGTCAAGCCTGAACAGATCTTTGCTTGACACGAGACCGATGGCATTTTTCTGTCCGTTTTGCTTTTCGTGCTGTGTTGTCTTTCCCTATTCTCGCTAGTAGCTCTGGTCTCAGAATTATTTGTGTTATTCGAACCACCGTCTCACTTCTTGCTTCTCACTGTTTGTTCGTTTGTTCCTTTGAATGTTCTAGCTCAGACTCTGGCCTATCCACTCGATCCATCAGCTGTTCTTTCAAATCTTAGTTCCCTAATTTCCCTAGCGTACTTTTTCGTCTACCGCAGCTGCGCAGGTCAACTTTTGTCCTTTTGCAGGTTGCACTTGTCATCCTGTAAGTACTTTTTTGCTTGTTTTCTTTAGTTTCCTTCCTTGGTGTTGTTGCTTGTTTTTGCCAATACTGAGTAGGGCCGTTTTTCAAGCCCGAGGTTTGAGGCTTGTCATTTCAAGACCTGCCCAGGCGTTTCGTTTCCTTTGTGGGGAAGGCGCGAGCTTTGTCTTGAGAGCACGTCCCTTCTCGCCTACGCCTACTCAATACGCGCGCCTGCCTTCACTTGTAGCTGTTGCTTCCTTCCTCAAAGCAGCGTTGCTGGTTGTTCGAAGATTGCTCGAGAGGAAAGAACGAACGAGGCGGTGGGCGGACACGCCGAAGCAAGCCCGTGAGCTTGCCCACCTTTTCCCCACACGTAGCGTGTCTTTTTGCCCAGGGATGATCTGCGTCGACAATATGGTACACGACTGTCTCGAACTCGACGGCGTGAACAGGGAATGAACGGCGTCAGAAGTCAGAAAAACGGGCAGAAACGTAAAAGCCAAAAAGGCAAAAGAAGACTTGTCGCGGCTTGGCCCTTGGGCCTACGACGTTCTTCTCAAAGTACTACATGTACGTCCGTCGAATCAAATGCCGCGTCGCAACAGAAAACCCGTTGCAACATTACAACCCGAGTTGTCGATTATTACGATATTACGACAACGGCGGACGGGCGAGAGAGGACAAGCACACTTTTACTTGCAGCCTACAGCAGCTTGCAGGCAGACTAAAATACCACACCAAAGAAGCAGGTGCCGTGCCGTAGTGGACAAACTTGGGGTGTAATGACATTCGTACTGTGTGGAGAGGGCCAGACACCGTGCTAAGCTTGGGGCGTTCTTTGGACAAAGCTTGGTCTGACCCGAACTGGACAACACCCGGACCTGGCCTTGTTTTTGTGTTATTGTTCTACCGCACGCACTGTCCTCGCCGCGTCACTCCTTATTAAAAATATAAAAGAAAAATAGTTAATGTCGAGGCAAAGGACCGGGCATGTGGCAGCGGTGGTTATAATAGTAATATTGAGGAAAAATGAGAGAGAAGAGAAAGAGAAGAGAGAGAGAAGAGAGAGGAAGCTGAGATGGTTGACGAGGACGGTGACGTTGAGAGAGTGAGAAGATACTGAGAAGATGTTGAAGCTAGAGATAAAGAATCACAAAGGTTGACGCTTACGTGAGAGAAAAGTAAGAAAACTTTCTGGGGGCAGGGCAAAGGGATCGAGCGACCATCGTCGCAAGAGGTGCGATCGTGTTACCTAGAATTATAACAATAGTGTATTGAGGAAAGTCTCGATGTTTGTCCTCAATAGAAGTGCCCCGCTACAAGGCGACTTCCCTTTTGGGTAATTTCGGCACTTACACGCACCCACCTTGACCTCTTCACCTCCCATTGTTCTACAACGGCGGAGGACATTTACAGAAGGACTGCGTGTGCAGAAATACACTCAGAATGTGTCTAATTTATTTTATTTAAGAAAAAAAAAAAACGGTATTCAAGGTAGGATATCATATATTCACGCACTATCTGTCCCCACGACTCTTTGGCTCCCTATTCCCGGCATACATCCCCTGTGGCTCTCCTCGCTTCCGAGCAGCCACCTAGTAAGACGGCGGCGTAACTGAATCCAGCAGTGAAGTTGCGTATGATGTCGTTCCTGCTACATTCATTCTCTTTCTTTCTCCCGCCTACTATTACTATTGTCTTTCTTCTCCTTCTGTTATTTATAAAGTTGAAAAGTTAACATTTTGACGAGCTCTTCCTGCTACTGTGCCTGGATGCCCCACAATACAGTGTAGCCGAGTTAACTATCTAACGAAGTTAGCATTATTAAATAATGCTTTCCTATGGCTATGTAAAAGTCTCACTCAGGCTGAGAGAAATTTTGCTTCACTAAATCTGCAGTCGCAATACGCAGCCTCTTTCCGTAGATCCAGACAGGAAATATTGACAGCGAGAATACGCCCATCATCAAGGTGAACATCCCAAACACAAACGCCACACCGTTGCGGTCAATCCAAGTGCCCACAACAAATGACCAGACAAAGCCCAAAACAGCACGGAAAAGAGTTATACATAAAACTAATGGGCATATTAGCAATGTATATTACCGGGAGACGGGAAAATAGAACATAAGAGAAAAGGAAAAGAGGGTTAATACTGTTGACGAGTAATAAGAACTTACAACAATCAGCCGAGAGACCCCCATACGCGTCCAGAATATAGTTAAACCCAACGGATCCCACCTGCATAAGTGAGAAGCATATCATGCCTAACCCAAAGCACAGGCCGACCCAGCCATATACTGTCGCGTCTGCGGCGCACAGCCCGAACACGAGAGGTCCTAGAGTGGCGATTAACAGCGAAGGCAGCATAAGGGGCAGTCTTGCCTCGGGCTCCGCATAACCGTGGACCTCCTTTTTGGCACTGCGCTTTGCCCACCAGTCAGTAGAAACATAGGCATATACCAAGCCTAGAAGGCCGCCGACTAAGCCGCCAATATTAAAGAGACCGTCGCTAGAACCCCAAAGATATGGCGGGGCGACGAGAAGCTGGGGACCCACAGAGCTCGTAGTGACAATCAATCCTACCAAGCCACCATAGTGCAGGATAACCATCCATGTCCCGGGTAGTAACAGCGTCTTGTATGGCGTCCAGAAACGGTTCAAGAGTCCGGGGCGATAAATACCGATCTTCAGGGATCTAGTGAAAGTGAAGGGGGGGTACTCAACATCCAACGCACGCTCAACGTGGAGCGCCTCATCTACAGCTTCCTTCCCCACTGGCACACTTTCGACAAAGTCAGGCTCCCTACCTTGAGATGCATGGCGCTCATAGAGTGTTTCTGGGAGGAATGTGAGCCCCATAACAAAGAGAATTCCGCTGATAATTGCGGGAATGTACATGGTCCAACGCCACCCGAGGCTGGCGGTAATGTAGCCACCGACGAGCCCACCCAGGGGCGCACCGAACACCAGGCAGACGGTATAAATGGCCTAAGGGAAGGCTGTCAGAATTGTATCATCAACGAGGAAAGAAAAAGAAGAGGAAAGAAAAAAAAGAGGGAGGCAAATAAACCTTACCATTGCTCGGCCCCTCTGATGCACGAAAAAGATTTCACCAATGACGGCAGAGTTGATAGAATCCGCCGCGCCACCACCACAACCTGTAGGTTTGTTGTCAGCCTTGTGTCTCTCCAGGCGATACTGGATATGCATGTAGGGGAAATGCATGCCTTGAATGAGTCGGCCGGCAAGAAGGCTGTAAAAAGACTTCGCCTTGCCGCACCATATAGACGCAACTACCAGGATGAGGAGATTGAGGAGAATGATGGGACGCCGGCCAAATGCTAAGTTGAGATGTTAGAGTCATTCTTTGCACAGAGGGGTTATCGCAGCGACAGGGCACTTACTGTTTGACAGCGGCACCCACCACACCGCAGACGCTCCCAGCATGAGACTGTTGACGGCAATGAGATGCGTCAAGTTCGAGAAGGATTCAATGCCTGCAGGTTGACCGCTTGAATCGAATGTTGCAAAGGCAGTGACCAGGTTGGGCAGGGCGCTGGCGAGGACAGCGCTCTGAACATTTGCGATAACAGCATGCAGTCCAATCACTGTCAATATGACCACTTTTCTCCACATGGGCCAGTTGAGCGGGTCGGTCGGGTCGGCAGATGGCTCTGGCACGAGATGAATGTGCTTCTCTTCGGTCGTGTGATGCTGTGAATTGGTGCGAACGAGTTGGGTATCTAAGGCGTCCTGATCAGTCTATGGTCCTCATAGGTGCCTTTTTAGAAAAAAAAATAAAACAAAAGTAGCTACCAATTAGGTGTGATGTCCCAGGGGGCATAGCCTCGTCAACTTCATGCTTCGACAAGCCAAAGGCGAACCTGAGTGTCGACATAGTACCGTTCTCGTTATTTTGGCGATCGATTTGATCAGTTCAAACGTAACTTCTTTTGCAAAAAAATTTGGCGTATGAGATAAGTGACTTGTGTTTGTCGATCAGGAGATACGAACGTGCCCACTTTTAAACAACAGAAACAGTAACATCCACTGCTTCTCCGGTGGGCGCGAGGATCACTGCTTTTCCGGAGGACGTGAGGGGAAATTGCTTGGCGGCGGTCACCCGAAAAAATGCACCGGGTCTTGCGCCTCCACCCCCCACATTATCCGAAGACGCCCGCCGGCAGGTAATTTCGGGATCAAGTCCATAGCTGACACAATTCGAGCTTCCGTTGGATTTTTTTTGACAATATACTTGATTTGACAGTATACTTAACTTGACAGTACACCAATGGTATTTGAAGCGGATCGGCTCCAACTTTTGAATCTTCTGGCTGCTTAATACGAACCAACCTTCTTACCTCCTACATTTCCCCTACCCCGACTATCTCTTACATGCACGTGACGTTGCTGTCAGAACTTATCCACCATGTCTACTCCAATTGAATCTAGATTGTTTATCAACAACGAGGCAAGTCAAAATTGTGACACCCGTCCAATTAAAGAAGCCAGTTACTACGTCTTTGCTTCGTGCCTGCCAGCCCGCTGACTGATATGTGCAGTTTGTCGAGTCAAAGACCGAGAAGACCTACAAGCTCTACAACCCGGCTACGGAGGTGTTTGTTGCCGATGTGCATCAAGCGGGTTCAGAGGACATCGATGCCGCTGTTGCCGCCGCGGAAGCGGCATTCCCGGCTTGGAGAGACACCCCTGCCAATGCAAAGTCCGAAATGTTCAGAAAGCTGTCGGTACTGATAGGCGAGAGTAAGGATGAGCTGTGGAACCTCGAGAGGCTGGCTATGGGTCGGTGAGTATGAGTGAGATCCTTCAACTGGCTACACGGGCAGGTCTGACTCAATTTTATTTTCTTTCTTCAGCACCTTTGCATTCTCACATTTCGAGGTGATGGGCTGCGCCGCCATAATGAAGCAACATGCCGACATTGCTCTTCATATCCAGGGCCAGTCCAGCCTGAATACTCCCGGCATGATCACATTCACACTGAAGCAGCCGTTTGGCGTAGTTGCCGGAATTCTGCCTTGGAACGTCTCTCTGATTATGTTTGCGATGAAGACGGCCCCGGCTCTGGCAACGGGCAACTGTGTGATAATCAAATCTAGCGAGAAGTCTCCCCTTGGAGCTTTGAAGGTCGCGGCCCTGTTCAAGGCGGCCGGCTTCCCTCCCGGAGTCCTGAGCGTTGTCACGGGGACTGGGCCTACCACTGGCAGTCTAGTTGCAAGTCATATGAAGATAAGGAAGATCTCATTCACTGGTTCAATCACGACAGGCAAGAAGATCATGGCTGCGGCCGCAAACTCGAACCTGAAGAATGTTACGCTGGAGCTTGGTGGCAAGTCTCCCGCCATCATCTTCGGCGATGCCGATATTCAAAAGGCAGCCCTCGCGTAAGTGAAGCCTGCCAAAGCATCCCAACTAGCCCACCCAAATACAATACTGACCTCTTGATAGTGTTGAGATGTCCATCCATCTCAACAGCGGCCAGCATTGCCAAGCCAACAGCAGAGTCTTTGTGCACGAGTCAATCGCCGAAGAGTTCTCGAAAGCTCTCGTAGCGCTGATGACAAGCCGTTCCATCGGTGACCCCTCCGACAAATCCGTCTTCCAAGGCCCTCAGGGAGACAAGTTGCAGAAGGAGCGCATCGTGTCCATTCTCGAGCAAGGCAAGAATGACGGCACTGTGCTGTGCGGCGGCAAAGAAGCCGATGTGAACGGCAAGGTAGTTAAGTTCACACTCTCCAGCGCATGCACCGACAAAACTTGCTGACTCCGTGTTGCTTCATAGGGCTATTTCATCGAGCCAACCATTATCAAGGACGTAGCAGATACATCCATCCTGGCAACTGAAGAGATTTTCGGCCCTGTCATAATCCTCAATACCTTCAAGACTGACTAGGAGGTTCTTCAGCGTGCCAATAACACCGAGTTTGGACTGTACAGTAAGTCACCACGGTTAATTCTTTGCATATTTATTCTACTCATATTAATCTGACGGCTTGCCAAACAGGCTCTATCTATACCAAAGATGTCGAGCGCGCTCTCAAGTTTGCCAGGCTACTCGAAGCCGGTGCCCTCGGATTGAACTGCTCTGCGCCAACGCAGGCCCTAGACATGCCCGTGTCGGGCTGGAAACAATCAGGTATTGGAAGCGAGATGCACATGTACGGCGTGGAAAATTACTTGCAAACCAAGGCAGTTTACATGAAATACGCGGATGTGGCAATGCATTAGGGTATTAGGGTATCGCTATGATATCTAGGTTGTGCACGTTGTGCCTTCACCAAGCAGATCACTCCGATTAAAAAATGCCATGTTCTTGTCGCGCAGATACATGTCGATAATGTAATATGATTAGAAAGTTTTAAGGTTCAAGTTTAGATCCGGGTTTCTTGAGTACGATAAGCTGAGTATATTCGGATTTTGATTTGATTTATTTGATTTTGATTTTGATTTTGATTTTGATTTTGATTCTGATTCTGATTCTGATATTGAGCTAGTTACATTTAACTCCTGGTTGACAACTTGTAGTCTCTAAACGGATTTAAAAGAGGCTTTACTGAATATTCACCAAGCAGTTATAGCTACAGGTGGTACCCATAGTGCTGTCATGACCAATCCACGACCTGCCTTCCAAGCGTTGTCCCTGCCTTCAGCTTGTCCAGCGCCTTGTCAATGCCGTTGAACTGCACCATTTCCACCTCTGGCAGGATGCCATTCTCGATGCCCAGAGTGACCGCATCTTGAATGTCCTTGGTTGTGCCATTGCACTGCGCGATGAGCGCGAGGCCTTTAACCATGAGGTGGCCGGTGTGGAGATGCACCATGCTTGGCCCAATGCTCACAATCCGTCCGCCCACGGCGGCATATTCTACTGCCTGGCTGTAACTTGCCGGGTTTGCAGAACACACCACCACGCCGTGAGCGCCTGTTCCGCCAGTCACTTCCTTTATGCGTGGCACAACTGTGTCGGCATTCTCGTAGTCCACAAATGCATGCACTCCCATGCCCTTGCAGACAGAAGCCTTTTGCGCACTATCGACTGCGATAACTTTGAGGCCCATGTGCAAGGCGTAGCGGCAGGCAAGGGAGCCAACGCCGCCGCCGGCGCCCGTGACGCAGATCCATTTACCCGGGGTAGTCACTTCCGTGGTACGGAGGCCAGCAAGGGCAGTGCCGCCAGCGCAAAGAAGGGGAGCAATACGCGTGGCAGGAACGGCAGTCGACGATGGTATCGGGATGAGCGAAGCTGGCGAGAGTGCGACGTATTCTAGATTTCGGGAGTTGTGAGCATTCCACCAAAAAGAAATTTAGCCATCCCCAGCAAAGACAATGAGGCGGAGAGTTGAGCAGAGTAAGGCATGATTCAAGTACTCACCTTGGAATGTGCCGTCCGACTCGTAGCCATTGATCTTTTGCTTCTGGCAGAGATTGTCTCGGCCCTGACTGCATTCGTCGCAGCACCTGCATACCTCGGACCGCCACCCCATGCCCACCCTGTCGCCGAGCTTAAAGGCCGTGACCTCGCCGCCCACCGCCACGATGATACCCACGCCCTCGTGGCCGGTCACGAGGGGGCGTTGCGGCTTTTCTGGAGCGGGTGGGTAGCCTTCGCGCGTGCTGAGGTCACCACTGCAGATTCCGGAGGCCTGCAGCTTTATGAGGACCTGGCTGGCACTGGGTTGTGGCACAGGATAATCTGTGTAATAGGTGTGGGGTTTACCATACTCTTCAGTGAGGACAGCAGCGCGCTGCACACTGTGAATGCTGTAAAAGTCGTTTATAGCCATGTTTGGTGGATGCATTCGAAGGTACGTTTTGGGAGAAGAATATGCGATACAGGGAGAACAGGTTGTATGTTATTCTCAAGCTGGCCTGCTGATGCTCCATCCTCAATCTTATTATGTCTAATTATGCTGACGCTCCACGTTGGACTGGCAAGTGGAGTGGTCGCCGCCAGCTCAGACATTGTTTCAACAGGAATATGCCGTAACACCTCCGACGCAGGCAGAAATTACGGAGTGCGGAAGGCACGGGGACGCTTGAGAAATCCGAGTCCGCTCGAGCAAAAACCCACCTTTCCGCCATCTCGGATACACTTCCGGGTATCCCCCACTGTCCCGGTCCATTCCCCAAATCTAATTTTCCGAACTTGGCACGTTTGAGTCGCTAGGAGATGCTGATGCTGTCATCGGCATTGAGCGTAGGATAAGATGACTTAATGAAGAAAGTTGTACAGTATTTGACGGCCACGAAAGGTGTTTCTACAAGAGCCTCGTTTCAACTTCTATTTTGATCTTTTCATATTTTCTATTACATCTATCCTTTACAGCTCATCCACAAACCTGATGTACATAATGTATTCCGTGCAGGCATCCGTTGTACAAAATGGCCTGGCTCTTGTCATGGCTAACAAGGCGATCGCCGTTGCAGCAGCTGTTGTTGTATATTTCGGTGTAAAGGTATGCCTTTTGGGATGATCTCGACTCTCTGGCGCAGTGACATTTGTTGTGAACTTGGCTGCTAACGGATGGACGGGACTCAGGTTGTGTATGCTCTGTTCTTGTCGCCAACAAGACACATACCCGGTTCTCTCATAGACAAGATTATTGGCATAAGATTCGCCTTGACAATGGTCAGAGGGAACAAGATGTATTTTACGGCTGAACAAAACCGCCAATATGGTAAGACAAATTTCCACTATGCCAGTCCTTCCTACTGTCTTATGTATCCCCCGCACAACTAATGAATATGCATAGGACCACTTGTCGAGGCCTCGCCGGGTATCTTGTCCTGCAACTGCACCACAGCTATCAAGACAGTGTTCGGCTCGCACAAGTGGCGCAAATCTCGATTCTACAGCGACTTTGCTGATTTCAATGGCGTGGCCTCGCTCTTCTCCGAGACCAAACATGAGCGAGCCCAGATACTACGCCGGGCCTTCTTGCCTGCCTTTGCGCGTGCAAATCTTGTAGCCATGGCGCCTAACATCTTCAGCCACATCTACAAGTTTTTAGCCAAACTAGACGAGTTTGAGCGGGCCGGAAAGCCTTTAGAGGCTTACAAGTGGACGAGGTATCTCACATTTGAGGTTGTCAGTGAGTAATATCGCACTCTCTTTGATACTGTCTTTGGGATGCTAAAGAAGTTTTGGTAGCCGATGTCGGGTTTGGAGGCGAATATGACATGATATCGTCTGGCGAACTCAACCACCCATTTGTCAAGGACTTTGACGGCAGCACCTCGTGGGGCCTCGTGAAAACAGTGATTCCACTGGTCGACAACGTTCCGGACTGGGTAATCGGCAAGAAGATGGCAGATTGGCGGGCTGCCCAGTCCCGCACATTGAAGCACGCACAGGGCGGCCTAGCCCAGTGGCGGTACCACAAGCAGATTGGCAAAACTGCGAATCGCGTGGACATCCTACAGCGTCTCATCGAACATGGAGATAAGCATCCAAACGAAAAATTGTCAGAGCAGGAGCTGGAGACGGAAATCATGGAGATCATGTAAGCCACCTTCAAGCACAGATCGAGAATCATCAGTGGCTAATCCCTCTTCCCTGCCTGCAGGCTAGCAGGTGGTGATACAGCCGCCACGACAGTTACCTATGGCCTCTATGAGCTAGCGAAGAACTTGCCAGTGCAGGAAAGGTTGCGGGCAGCCTTGCGAGATGAGATACCTGACCCGGCTAACATCAAGCTCGAGAGCCTTGAGGCCATTCCCTACCTCGACTGGACTATAAAGGAGATGCTGCGCACGCATCCGACGCTGCCATCAATGCTTGAGCGTGTCGTTCCACCAGGAGGCGCACAGATTGCAGGCTACCATGTACCTGAGGGTGTGGTCATTGGGATGAGCGCATGGTCGGTTAATAAGCTGCCCGAGGTATTCCCTGATCCATGGGCTTTCCAACCCGAGAGGTGTGTCCCCATTTTGTTTTATTATCTTCTTTTTTATCCTCTGATCTATATCTCGCATTGTAGCTAATACCACGGGAACGAAATAGGTGGGAGAAACCCACGCCAGAAATGACGGCCAGCATGCTCACTTTCTCTACGGGGCCGCGAGCCTGCGTCGGTCAAAAGTAGGTTCTCTGAGCACCAGTTTAGTCCTACTTTCCGGGTCTCGTTTTGATAACAGGCAGCTTGGTACTTTACACACTTCACCACGCTGCACATGCTAACGTATCCCTAAACTTGTAGCCTCGCTATTATCCAGACACGTATTCATATCGGCACTATCTTACGTAACTTTATTGTTCAGCTTCACCCGAATACGACTCCCGAGATCATGCACACTTTGGATAACTTCCAAGGCAAGCCAGTTGAGGATAAGGTATTATTATTCTTTAAGCGCAGCCCATGAAGAGATGCAAGTATATTGAGGTGCTCCCCTTGGTGTGCCATGCCATTGATGCTTGTCTTAGCCGGTTAGAAAAGAAAGAATAGTCAAGCAAGCCGTGCTCGGTATACAGAGTATCATGTAATATATATACCTACAATCACAGAAACAAAATTTTCATCTACAAGAACGTTAACAAGTGCCAAAACTGGGCGGGGGTGCCTGCTTAACAACTCATCAACACGACAAACCAACTACGTGTTAGTCATGGTGGCGGACTGCCAATGCGCTCTTTTGTTTGGTACCATGTGGCGATGAACTTCCTCCATTTTTGTTGTATTCTTCTCGTCCTTACTTTTAATCAGAAGTCAGGGACCCAAAACAGAACCCTATTTCCGTGTCGGCCTATCTACGCGCTGGGGTTGATCCGATTCGCTTCTCCGTGCCTGTGGACTTGAGATCAGATGGTTGCTAAGAAAAAGAAAAAGAAGCAGAAGGCGATCCTACCAGGGCCAGACTTCCCACCCCAACTCAGTGTCTCGTCTCTTCCGTTCCGTGATGCTTCTCAAGGAACGGGAATGGAGAATGTTTCCGGTGGGGCACTAACGATGGGACGCTACTCCGTCCCGCATTCTAATCCCACAGAACTTTGGCTTGCTTCCGGCGGTGGGGCGCTAGTTATTTTATCAATACGCTTTAATCTCAAGGTGGAACTCTACCGGCCGGTGCCATCGGTTTCTACGGCTCCACCAGTTTCCACTAACAACCTCCTATATGCAGAGAAGCATCAGAATCTAAATGTCGTGCGTAATCCTTAAGCTGCACATATTCTCATCGCCGTCAGACATATATCTAAAACAGCCACTGTCAGTGTAGACATGTTTGATAATCTCTCTACTGCTAGTTGCACGACATCAATCGCCAACCACACAACATAACATCATGGCATTCACAACGCAGGGGGACAATGTGCCCGTCATAGACGTTCACTTCCATTACTTCATGCCCGATGTCTTGGGTCCGATGAAGGAGTTTGTCATCGCCATCCCAGAAGAGCGTGATGTTGCCATGGAGAAGTTGGTAAGAAAGGGTTGTTGATTAATTAACCCAGGGGGCGTTGTTGCTGCCATCTGGCTGACATATCGGGCGCGAATAGCACTCTAGGACAATCATATATTCTCCCGTTATTTGGAGCAAGTACAATTCGGAATGGCCCGCCGAGAAGTGGGCGGACCTTTGCCGCAAATTCACCGATCACCAGGCAGCTGAGGTTGAGAAGGCGCCCGCCTTTGTGGGATCCTTTGCTCCGCTCCCTTTTCCTCACCTTACGGAAGCTATGGAAGCGCTCAAGTATGCAGAGGAGAAGTGCTCTATCAAGCCGGACGGCTATGCAATTACCACGTCTGCCGCCAACAAGTATCTCGGAGACCCTTCTTACGACCCTATCATGGCTGAGTGTGATCGCCGCGGCGTGGTACTTTTTGTGCACCCCAATGAGACGGTGATGCCCCCCCTGGACCCTAAAGTCTATGGTTGGCAGATGATCGAGTTCCCGACAGAGACGGCGCGCTGCTTAATGTTTATGGTAGACCAAGGTACTTTCACAAAGTTCCCTAATATCAAGTGGATCTTCAGTCATAACGGCGGCTCCTTCCCATTCCTCTTTCAACGCTGCATACGGACACTCACAGGCTCCAAACTGGTGGGAGTCGGCGGGCCTGGCGCCAAACAAGTGAATCGCATAGCGAACCATAACGACGGCCAGACTCTGCAGCACATTTTCGGCGGAGGTAACATATACATAGAGTGCTCACAGGGTACTGCTATGCAGACGGGCATACTGAAAAGCCTTGGAATCCGCGCCGAGAACGTCTTAACCGGTAGTGACTGGCCATTTACCGGCAAGGACGATGTGTCATTGACGCTCGACGAGATGTACGGACCGGAAAAGAGCGGCATGTACACGCCACAAGAGATTGAGTTGATCCGCGCTGGTAATGCGTTAAGACTTATGCCAAGACTAAAGGCGGAGTATATTAAGAAAGGCTGGTTTAAAGAGTAGTTAAAGCCCAGGCAGGGTAAAGCAACTTGTTTTAGGTTACGATATAATAATACAATATAGGTTTATATTTTAGACAACCGGTAGCGACTAAAGACATGTATAAGAAATAATCACAACTATCAGGTCTATTCGGTATGGCGCACATCTTGTTCGCTCACAAGGAAGCATGGAAGCGATTTCCAGCATCTTCTGCTTATGTCTATTCACGCCAAGGAGGCCCATATTGCCTCGATTTTGAATTACTGATACCCATCTATAGCACGACACAACCATCACATACTAAGAAAATTCAAGTCTTGCACTCGTTGGACGCCCTTTCATGCCAGCCAGTGGGTGCTCAAATCCCACCTAGCTGTCTCTTTTGATGGCGCGCCTTGCGATCCGCCTCATACAGATCAATCTGCCACCTAGTGTATTCCTCGTACGTGTGCACCTCCTGCGTCCAGTCGTCTGTGCCATCAACGGCCTCCGGCACGACCGGAAACAGAGTCGGCTGGTCGTGATAAATTGTGTCCGCGAGTTCAGAACGTTGTATTGCGTAGTTAACGAGAAATGTCCTTTTCTCCCACGAAGCGCGCATCCGTGCAGACAAGGGCGGAAGTTCAGAGGCATACGGCGGCAACTGCTGCTGCTGCTGCTGCTGCTTCTGCTTCTGCTCAACACGCTCCAGGACGGCCAAAAAGGCGTCGAGCGTGGGCTTGTACAGAATCTGCCACTCGGCGACGAAGCCCAATGTGAGGAAGCGCATAAAATTTTTAGGCGATAACCACATGGGCGGATCGTCGGCCAACGCGGCTGGCACGGCGTTGGTGTACTCAAAGTCGATCAGTGCCGTGATGCGGGCCGTGTTTAGGTCAACTAGGATGTTGCTGGCAGAGAGGTCCGGGTTAAATAGCACAAACGGCTTCTTGTCGTGCTCGTCGACGTCGTTCCCGTCGCTTTCGTCGAGATGGGCGGCCGCTGCCGGCAGGGCCATGGTGTGCCGCGCAAGGAAACGGCCGCGAGCCGTTTTCAGGGCGCGCTCCATGTCGATGGCCTCGCCCTCCTGGAAGTCGAAGAAGCCCTTCTTGTTCCAGGCGCCAGGGATGTTAATGTTACGTAGGCATAGCATCTGATGGTTACGCAGCGCCGTCGCCAGTGACACGTAGTCCTTAGCGTACGGCAGCGGACCCGTCGGCCAGCCGTCAGTTGAGAAACCGGGCATGCTCGCCAACTGCGCGTGCATGTCGATTGTGAGCGGGCGCCGCGTGACCGCCCACGTACCCCCGTCGACCCTTGTGATCGACCCGATCTTGTCAAAGCGGTGGCTGCGGAGCTGCAGGAGAATGTCGGCCAGCTGCTCAAAGACGACCGTGCGCTTTTCCACTGCGTCTGCTTGGTCGTCGGATGCTTCCCAGGCCGCGAGACACGTGTGCAACTTTTGGCCCTCGACGTAGTCCATGAGCATGTACGGCCCGATGTGGTCGTCGACGGCATCGCCGCGAGCGGCCCAGCTGTAGATATGTGGGACCGGGACCGTGCTCTGCTCCTCGATATACTGCATCCAGTAGACCTCGTTCTCGAGCCGCTCGGCGGTCAGTGCCTCGACCGTGAAGCCCCGCTGAGGCATACGTAGTGCCAGTCGTGCCGGTGCGCGATTATCGTTGATGCGGAACTGCAGCACCAGGTTGTAGGAGCCGCGTGCCATGTTCACATAATAGACCGGGCCGCGGTCACCGCCCAGCTTGTCAGCAACAAAGCGCTCGAGATACTCGATGCTGGCTGGCTTCAAGACGGCATCCAACCAGGCCTCGTACTCGTTGTCGTTGTCCTCATTGAACAGCTCATCGTACGCGACGGCGTACTGTCTACTCTCGCGGTCTGCCATTGGGAAAAATACAGGTAAAGAATATTGAGAAATAATAAACGGGTGCGAACGGATATTGGATAGAGAGAAGCTGCAGGTCCGGTGGGTGGTTGGCTTCTACTCTTGGAAAGTGACGATGGGGAGGATTGGAGCGTTTTATATCCAGCCCAGGGCCGACTACAAGGCTACCCGAACTCAAAAGTGAGACATGGAGACAAGGTACGATGTATAGCGAGGCGCGAACGTCCGATGCAAATCAAGAGTGTAGAGCAGGGGTTCTTTGGAGAGGGGGGGAGGGGGGTAAACCACAGACGATGTACAAGTGAGGCAGCCCTCACCGAAAGAATGAATGAAATTTATTCCGTCTGGAGGTACCAACGTAATACAACTTGGGCTCCCAATATGTTACGAACATGGTCCCCACGGCCTCACCATCAGGCCAGGACAACACAGACCGACCCCTCAACGGGACGGAGCAATAAAGATGCGACCAACGTGTGGCGGACGACGCAGGTGTGGCTGAAGGCCGCGGGTCTCAGAAACACAGGACGACCAATTAAGAACGGACCAATCAGAATGAACTTCATAAAGGGATAAAGTTGGTATATGAAGCAGAATGAAGTTCGATAGATATATAAGACTGAGGCTTCTTCTTAGTAAATAAAAAGAAGACTCAGTACCTACCGATTATCTGAAATACAAACCTACATGAACTTGTATTCCTGTGCCCTCTTTGTATATAAACCCGCCACCTCTCAAACGTGTTGATATTATTTAGCCGTTATGCCTTATCACTGTTTTACTAGAACAAGAACCCCTCCCCTAGACTTGATTACTTAGTAGAGACTCTACTCTTTGGAAGGTGCCTTTGTGACACTGTCGTGAGGATAGAGAACGAATGGAATACTGACTTTAGACACAAGGATAAACCCAACACGCCCTGCACAACACATAATGGAATGCGGGTGCTGCAGTGGCGACAGTGACGGCGTGTGCGGCGCCATTTTTTGACCAGCCAGACGAGGCGAAGACAACGATTAACACGATGTTGATGTAGATGATGGCTGTAGCCGCTGACAATAAAGGAGTGGTTATCATGGTGATGTTGGATCAGGATAAAAGAAAGAGAGAGAGAAGTCGGATAAAGTGAGGGAAATGGGAGGAAAGAGAGAAAGCTGGGATGATTGAGCAGCAAGATGAGGCTGAGAGACGGTGATGCGATTGAAGAAGAAGAGTGAGAAAATCTTCTCGACAGAGAAAGACGGGAACGAGCGACTATCAATGCAAGAGGTGCAGTCGTGCAGCCTACAATGGCAAAGATGGTCGTATTGAGGAGAATGCCACAATGTTTTTCCTCTATGGAACTGCCCCACTAAAAGTAGGCCTCGACTTCCCTTTTGGGTGATTTTGGCACTTACACGCAGCCCACTTGACCTATTTACCTCCCAATGCTCTACAATGGCGGGGAAGGTCTGCACAAGAACTGCGTGTGCAGAAATACACTCGGAATGTGTCTATTTTAGTTTATTGAAGAAGAAACAAAACCTTTATTCAAGGAGTGATATCACATATTCACGCAATGTCTGTCCCCACGACTCTTTGGCTCCCTATTCCCGGCGTACATCACCTGTGGCCCTCCTGGCTTTTGAGCAGCCACCTCGTAGGATGGAGGCGTGTCTAAATCCAGTAGTGAAGTTGTGCATGATATCGCTTCCTGCTCCATCCTTTGCTTTTCTTTCTCCACCTTCTCGTTGTCTTTCTTCTTCTCCTCCTCCCCTTCTTCCGCTTCCTTTTCCTCACTTTCCTTTTCTTTCATCTGCTTCTCCCGCTTCTCCCGCTTCTCATCCTCTTAGTCGAGTTGAGTTCTATCTGTAATTTGGACAATTGCCTGCTCCACGTAGCCAAGAAGCAGCTTAGAAATCGACGCCACCGCGGTTTTGTCGACATTGACTAGGTCTTGCGTGCAAGCCTTGACATACCGCGAAAGCAGCTCTTGAATTGTTCGGTTCGCTTGTTCAACATAGGCATCCAGTAGAAAGTTGAAGTCGGACCGGTAAGTGCATCCATGGCGGCAAAAATGGAGTCGCGCATGTTGCTTTTGGCAAGGATATCAACCTGGGCAGAAAACTGTTGTCGTTCGTCGTCGGAGGCGTCATCATCTTGTCCCTTGGTGCGGACCTTTTCGAACAGCCGGCCGTAGCACTGGTGTAAAAGCACCTTGTAATCTTCGCTTTCTTCGCTTTCGTCGCCATAGGCTGCTTCGACTTCCTCCTCCTTTGCATACATGGCGTCCATTAGACCGTACGCTTCGAGAATCGTGTCGACGACCATGCTGGTAGTCGCCGCACACGTCCCGTCCGGATGTAGATTCTCCAAAATGGTCTACAGGCTCTCAAGAATGACAACAACACTTCAACACTTTGAGCAGCCTCCTTGGCAAATTTCGTGGCCTGTTGCACCATCTCGCCGTCGCTCAACGGGTGGTCTAGGATCCTCTTTTCGTTGTACTTGCGCTCGTAACGCTTGGGGTGTCGTCGACCTGTGTCTTGTTGCTGGCAGTGTCGTCTACGACAACATCGTCGAGGACGTCATTGCCATTTACGACAATGAGGTTGACTTCTGTATTCGTCTCGCTAGATATGTTGATGGTAGGTTTGTTGCAAAGTTGCAAAGTTGCAAAGTTGTAAAAGTGAAAAAAAGTTAAAAAGTAATCGAGTAAGTGCAGTTGGAGACGCAGAAGAACGAGAATAAAGAAATGTGGAAAGGGTGGTGGGAAAGTTGAGGTTTGAACTATGTTCCGGTTATTTTTTGATGTTTCTAATTTTTCTGATTAATCATTCTCGTGGTACTTTTTGTGGCCCATAATGTACTTGTCGTTTTGCCACTTGGTTGTCGCCGTTCCATATACACGACGGATGTACCTACAACATGTAGCGAGTGGTCATACCACATGAGACGCAAAGACGCAATATGAGGGCAGACGATAGTTTTCTTTGTCATCATTCTTGGATGGCAACTGACGTTATGTGAACAACCTACTCCACAGACCTCTTATGACCTCCCGTGGTTGCTTTGATTCGTATGGTAGTCCATGGCCGCCTTCATGGCTTTTAGGTGTAGGCGACATTGGTTCCAGTGCTGGAGTGCCACTTGCGGTTGTTTTTGGGTCGATTGTCGTTTCTGCCGCTGGAGTTGCGCTTTCTCAAAGCCTTGGTCCATACATATTGCGTTCCATCTCTTCTAAATTTTTGGTCCAGTTTGTTTTGTTCGTCTCTTCCGTCTCTTCCTTTCCTTCGTCCCGTTTTCATCCTTGTTTTGATTTTCGCCTTCTCTCTCTCTCGCTTCCTTTTGTTCCTGTTCATATTCGTCTCCATGCTCAATATCCCCCATGGTACAAACCACTGCGTTCTATGCGTACTCGATGTACAGTCTCGAGATGAAAACCATAAAAGCATTGTCGACGTTGATAACGCCTTCTGTATATGACTCTACATAAAGGGGAAGGAGCGTTCGATGCAGTGCCGTCCATCTCTTCAGGATGGAAACTGAGTAAAACGTCCCCCTTGTGCTCGTCAATGCCTCCATGGCGGTAAGAACGGTATCGCGCATCTTGTGTGTGGCGAGAACAGTGAACAGTGGCTTGTGCGGTAATGGAGCTTTTTCATCGTCCTTTTCTGCGTCCCGCGCCTTGCGCATGAGGACATTGTACGTGCACGTGTTGTCCAGTCCGTACCACCCAGCGTGCTCCATGTCTGGGTCACGGTGATATTTCTTTCGTAAATTGATGACCTCGTATTCTTCTGAAGCGAGAAGATCTTCTCTTTGCGCTTTCTGCCTTTCGCGCCTGCTGTCGAGTTGAGAATATGCTTCAATAATCGTCGTGACCACCATGTGTGCCGTCTCCACGAGGCTCGTGTCCTGGTGGAGACCCTCTAGAACCACTGTTTGCAGACGGTTTACCACACTTTTCGCGGCTTCTTCCGCGTATTCTGCCGTCGCTGAGGGATGGATAATTTCACTGATTCTTCTCGTTCGTTATGGGAGGACGTCGTATAAGTGCCCTAAAGAGGAAGGTTTGCCCGGCTCCATTTTGTGGAGGAACATCACGTAATTTGTCTTATTTCTTATCCAATGGGAACACTTGCCTGTTCTTATCGCCGATATTGACCAAGTCTTGTTTGGTGCGCTTCTGGGGAGAAGATGTTCTCTGGCCATTCAGCGAGAATCATCTCCATCTCTGAGGCGTATCCATCAACGACTACCCCATACTCTTAGCAGCACGATGGCGGGCAATTGTTGATCATGGTCTTGCGGTTTTGCTCTCTTATTATTGTTTTCTGGTATTTTCTGGTACTTTCGGGACGTTCTTTGGAATTTCTTTTGTCTCTTTTCCATTCCTAAGTGCTTGTTTCTTTTTCAAAGATTTTCGAATCTTTGATTTAGTTTTCAATCACTTCAGCTTCTTGATATGCTATCCATTAAAACACAATATTCTCCAATTTCCATGACATCACGAAACACTCTGTACTGCGACACCTGCTCTCCCTGCCAGCCGGGCGATATGGCCGTTCCCGCTTGCGGTACCATCTGTGCCTTTTCTCGCTTTTCCTATCGCAGGCCTTCTTTTTCTTCGACGACAAGAAATGAAACAAACATGTAATATTGACTATCGTCCTCGCCAGTTTAACCTCAAGCGATACCCAAATGGGACATTTTGTCCAGGCGAGACGGTGGTATCAAAGCCGTGCACGTCCCAGGTCTCAGGTTGCCGAGCGCAATACCACAGAGGCCGAGGTCAGCGACGTCACAGCGTCGGTAGCCATTGAGGAGACGAGAAGACAGGGTGCTGCCACACCATTGCTGCGTTGGGGGTGGTCAGAAGACTGATAAGGAAGAGGAGTCGGAGAGTCGTGAGGAGCTGTTGTTCCCCAATCAGGCCCAGAAGCGGGGTCTCCGAGGCCTTGGTCGCGTGTAGTTTACAGACCCGGTTTAGCGTATTTTACGGCCTGCCCAGTGAGTTATTGAGCTGTCACTGTTCGCCCTTCACTGGGTATTATAGCTGCCCATCCCCCGACCAGCCTCCGTGATGTCCCCTCCTATTGTTGGCTGCTGATAACAGGACATGGGGTACAAGGATCCGAAGAGGGATGCAAGACCGGCCCGTGGACAAAAATTCCGTTTTGGGGTTCGTGGCGAGAGGCAGGCCTGGACGACAAGACGAGTGAAGAACGCCTTCTCCACTGCAGCCCTGTCTGTTTGTCCACTGCTGCACTGTTCCTTATCTCTCCCGCTGGACGCTAGTTGCCATTGCGGGTCGCTCCACAGGGCGTTCCAGGCGATTGCAGATTGTTAAATGTACTGTTGACAGCAGAATTTCAGGCAACGTCGCGCACCGCAATTGAAGAAAAGGCCGTGCCTTTAGTCGACGGTACCTTCTTATCTCCAGCACCGAAATCTGCAAGCAAATCATTGGACAATAGCAAAGGCGTTTCTATCCTTCAACTTTCCTGCTTTGTTATTGCCCGTCGGCCACACGATTGCGCTATAGCTTTATCTCGCGTGTGTCAATTGTCGCTCTCGCTCTTTATCGCTCGTATGGCAGTATGGTACCTTTTCCCACGAGGACGAGTGTGGCAGACGGTCCTATTCCGCTCACAGTTCGTGGACGTTTCTGTTCTGGCCATTCTGTTAGTCGCTCCTTCCCCTCTTCCATTTCGTCCCCCTGCCCTGTCTTTGTCTCCTTAGCTTCAAGTAGCTTGGCGGTCGACACACACGCGTTTTGTCGCACATCACCCCAAAACGGAAAGTCGAACCGCTTCCCAAACTACACCCTATCCTCTTGACGGCATTTACGTCTGAGTTTATTTGTTTGCTCCTGCCGTTATCACTCCTTCTCCACGCCAGCACGCCAACTCCCCCTGGCTTCTTCTTTGTCGGTCACCAGCGCCCGTCCTATTACCCAATACGACATACTTCATCACACTATCCTATCCGACCATGCGCCAACCCAAACCCAGCACTTCGACCAGGACTACGACACCCTTCCCATACCCATGCACAAATGCACGCTGATGTAAAGGTGGGCCGCCTGCTGGCAAAGAGGGTGTGGAGATGCAGCGGATAGAAGTGAAGCTGCTACTGCGAGTGCTGCGAGCGCCACGAGCTTATCAGGAAGCTGTCGTCGACACTCTTTTCAGGCCGTCTCTTCTTTATTTATATCTCGTGGCTTGTCTTCTTCTCCTCCTCCGCCTCGACCTTCGACCTCACTTTGTTCAACTACCCTCACCCACGACACCGACACTCCTCCCCTATCCCATGACCAGACCAAACGCAACCCCAACCCGCCTGCAGCTCATCCCGCCACGGAAGCCCCCTCCTCCTTCTACACAGAGAAGAACAAGAACGACATGATGTCCGCCGACGACAAAGACTCGCTGAAGCGTGTCGACCAGGAGCCGGTCACGTCTGTCCTGCCGCCCAACGAGATCCCCGTCCTCGAGGGCATACGTGACTCGGACGACGAGGTCCTGGCTGCTCTCGGTTACAAGTGAGTTCACTACACGCTACATGCTTCTTCAATACCTCCCCTAACAGTTTAGACCCGAGTTCAAGCGTGAATTCTCCCTCTGGTCGACCTTTTGCGTCTCCTTTGCTGTCCTCGGCCTGCTGCCATCCGTCGCCTCGACTCTCTACTATGGTCTGGGCTATGCAGGCACACCCGGTATGGTCTGGGGCTGGCTGATTGCCATGGCTTTCATCCAGTGCATCGCCATGGGCATGGCGGAACTGTGCTCAGCCATGCCCACGTCGGGTGGTCTGTATTATGCGTCAGCCGTCCTCGCGCCGCCCAAGTACGGTCCCTTTGCCGCCTGGTGCACGGGCTGGTCCAACTGGCTGGGCCAGGTCACGGCTGCGCCCTCGGTCAACTACTCCCTGGCAGCCATGATTCTTGCTGCCGCCTCCATCACCCACCCTGGCTACGTCCCCGAGAACTATCAGGTCTTTTTGTTGACCGTGTTTCTCATGATCATTCACGCCGTCATCTCGTCGGCACCCACCCGCTTTGTCGCCCAGTTCAACTCCATCGGTAGCACGTTCAACATGGCTGCCCTCGTCGTCGTCTTTGTCGTTATCCTGGCTGCCGACAACCGTTCCTCCCAGGGCCTGGACCGTTTTAATTCGTCGTCGGACGTCTGGGGCGAGTTTTACCCGGGCACCGATTTCCCCAAGGGTGTGTCGATTTTGATGTCCTTTATCGCTGTCATCTGGACCATGAGCGGCTACGACTCGCCCTTCCACTTGTCAGAGGAGTGCTCCAATGCCAACATTGCCAGCCCCCGCGCCATTGTCATGACTTCGGGTATTGGTGGCGCCATTGGCTGGGCGTTCAACATGGCCATTGCCTACACCATTGTCGACATTGACGCCGCCCTCAACGACGAGTCCGGCCAACCCTTTGCTGCCTATCTGCTACAGGTCCTCGGCGAAAAGGCTGCCCTCGCCTGTCTGTCCCTGACGATCGTCGCCGGTTTCAGTATGGGCCAGGGCTGCATGGTCGCCGCCTCGCGTGTGACCTTCTCCTACAGCCGCGATGGCTGCCTCCCCCTATCACGCTACTGGGCCAAGGTCAACCAGACTACAAAGACCCCCGTCAATGCCGTATGGCTTAACTGCTTCGTCGGCTCTTTGAGCGTCCTGCTCCTCTTTGCCGGTGACGCCGCCATTGGCGCCATCTTCTCGATTGGTGCCATTGGCGCGTTTGTCGCTTTCACGATCCCCATTGCCATCCGCACGTTCTTTGTCGGCAGCCGCTTCCGCCCGGGTCCCTGGAACCTGGGCAAGTACTCGTACGCCATTGGTGTGCTGTCGACCATGTTCACCCTCCTCATGATCCCGATCCTGTGTCTGCCCGCCGTCACGGGTGCCGACCTCGATGCCGATGGCATGAACTGGACCGTCGTCGTCTGGGGCGGGCCCATGCTTCTGGCCATTGTCTGGTTCTGGGTCGACGCCCATAAGTGGTTCAAGGGCCCCAAGGTCAACATTGCGCACATGATTCATGACCAGCAGGTCGCACCATTTGTCATCCAGGGCCAGGACGACGAGGCTGGTGAGGCGGGCGAGCTCGACTCGAACCAGCCCATTGTCCCGAGCAAGAAGGACAGCCTGTCGGCGGCGTAATCTGGTAGAGGACTGGTGAGGGGTGTTGCTGGACTGGAGTAGGTGCTGTGTTTTCTTACAAAAGGCTGATCTCCTACAATCTAATTTACTCTTCCTTGATTATACCATTTATTTTATAGTTATCAATACATATTGAACTCGTTGCATAATCTTCAGTCTTTGCTGCAGCCTTTTGTTGTCCCTCGCGCTGGGTGGCACGTGCTGACAATCACCATGTGTCGGAAAGAAGAGGTGACTAACATTGTTGGAGGTTCAAATAGTTGCGTCTTTGCACTTTCCTCCCATTTTTCATTTCCCTCCTTCATACTTATTTATGCTTCCCTCTTCACTCATTTACTCTTCGACCCAATTGCCACAATGATGAACCTCGACAACAGTACGGAAAACAAAAGCGACTTTACAATTGTCGACGGCGACATGCCACTCAACAACAGCCCACCCGACTACTCTCTTCTCGAAGGTTTTGCTTCGGCCACCTCGCACGACAACTACCAAAAGACAAGACTCGCTGCACTATCGCCGTATACATCGGCATTTCCCGACATGAACGACGCCATTAAGCTAGGCGGCGATGCCATCGAAGCACTCTCAAGCGCCGTCGACAAACTTTATGAAGCTAACCGCGACACAACTATACTTGTTCCGGTGAAATATCTAGCCCAAGTGAAAAGGCTTGACATGGCCTCAGGGGATCTAGCACCATACCTATTGCCAGAACAGGTCACAGAACGGTTGACCAAAATGACGCACAGAGAACGCAGCAGCTATTCGTGCTGCCTTGACTTGGCCTCTATGCTGTACAATTTTAGCAACATCTTTGAAAAGTTACCAAAGGAAAAAGGCGGAACCCCTGAGACCTTCCTGGCTCTAGCCAATGTTGACATTGCAGCCTATCACCAGTGGACAGAAATACGCCTGTGGCTGGGAGAGAATGCAAACTAAGCTAGCATCGTGGCCATGAGCAACGTTCACCTTTCGCAATGCAAGACACAGGCCCTCAAGGCCATCAACGACGGCGATACCGGCGACAAATACCCGATATACATGCACTTAAACAACCTCTTCAAAATAGTCCGAGGCTATGTCAGCCTCCATGTTTCAAAAGTGTGGGCAGGAACTTTGGAAGTTCTTTACGAATGTTTGTCCGGTCTTGCACGGTGCCGTACGTACAAGCTCTGCGCCGGAAATCTGTCTAGCGTATACTCGTACCATGTGGAGTTTTTGCTTACTTAACGGTTGTGACGAACAACGACGGAATTACCTCAGACCAATACAGTTGCGAGAGTGAAAATAGGAAACGCCGAAGAAGCAGGAGAATTTTGCTACACGGACCCCTGGGCGGCTTTTATTTTCTATAAATATGGTAAGCTGTCGACAGCTACGAAGGAGAGAGCTGCAGGTCCCACGATGAACTTTACCAGAGGCTCCTACGGTAACCACCACCTTACTGTTCGCCGCCTCCTTTTTCGCTGCTGCCTCCTCCTTTTTGGCATCGCCCTCCTTATTTTTCAGCTCCTGTTCCAGCTTGGACACGACAAACTTGGCGTAGTCAATGCTACAGGCGTAAATGCGCGCCACGCTTTGCTGTCGACTCATGGCATCGATGCAAAATTGTGTGTACTTGGGCATGACCTCTCGAAATGCTTGGACCCAGGCCTGTATGACCACCAAAACCTTGTCGTAACCACTCTACTTGAGAATAAAATGCACATATTTTATTTCGCTGACACGGTTATCACCATATTTGTAATTATCATTCTTTGCGGTACTTCCAGACATGCTCGCGTGCCTACTTACCCACGCAGCACTTTGTAATGTGCGATGCTGCAGCAATTTCGCCCCTTGGTCATCGTTCGTGACGTTCGTTAACACTGAATTTGTCACATCTCGACAGAAGATCTGATGGGGTTTTCCCACGATGCGGCGAAAGACTGTCATGAAAGCCATGCACGTGACCTCCTTTTTGGTGACAGCCTCGCGGCTGACTAACCACATATCCAGCCTTGCGACGAGAATCGCGCCTTGCTCGTTTGCTCAGCATCACATTCGTCTTTTGTGAATATTTGTTTACCTGCTTATCGTTGAATCTAAAATTATCGAGATCGATTGCACAGACTTCGTTTGACTTTGTTTGCGATCGCTCGTGTCATGCCGCATCGTATCGCCATCCCCATCGACATCCCGCGACGCATCCACACGACAAAAAACGCGAACGAAAATGACTTCGGACGGAAAAATAAAGATGAGTACGAGAGAAACGATCAAATGTGACGAGAGTGGCCAATTAAAGATCAAAAAGGATGTGCATCAATTGCTAACCATTTGCTCTGTTGAATCTAGACAATTTCCATCGACGACCCTCCTCCCTACCACAAGTCCAGCGCCAGCTCCTTCCCGCGACACCGCGACACACACACCATGACCGACGTCTGCGCTGCCTTTTCGTCCGCCGTCAACACAGTGTCCCGGTGCTCGGCTGCCCCGTCCACAAGTTTTACTTCGCAGGTGCCACAAGTTCCCTTTGTGCAGGTCGACAACACCGCCGGCGTCGCCCCAGCCTCGCGCACGGCTTCTAGAATGGACTTGTCCACGGGTACATGCACACGCCGCCCACTGCGTGCCAGCATGACATCAAAGGCTGTGTTGGTGGACTTGTCTACTTCCAGTGGGGTGAAGCGTTCGACATGGATGTGGCGGGCAGGCAGGTGCGGCTGGAACATGTCCTCGACGTCACGCAGCAGCCTCTGGGGGCCGCAGCAGTACACGGCGAGCGACTCTGAGTCAATCTCGGCCTTGTGGTCTACGACAAGCGACTGCAGGTCAAACGAGTCCATTTTGTCTTTGGCCCAGACGGTGGATTTTGGGTTGGCGGCCATCTCGTCGGCATAGGCCATCCGATCCCGCGACGAGCCCAGATAGACAAGACGATAATCGGTGCCAGCGGTCTCGGCCGCAGATATCATGGCGCGCAATGGCGTGATACCGATACCACCGGCGATCAACAGACTCGTGTGCTTTGGTGAGTCTGCACCCTTCCACTCGAAATGGTTGCGTGGGCCCTGGATATTGAGCTTCTGACCGACGTGCAGTTTGCTGTGGATGTGGAGCGAGCCACCACGACCTTCTGGTTCACGAAGCACGGCAATTTTCCACACATCCGAGTCGGATGGATTAGAGCACAGCGAGTACTGCCGGAAACCAAGATCGCCACCAACAGGTATGTCGATGTGAGCACCCGCTGTCCAAGATGGCAGAGGACCGCCGTCAGGTGCTGCCAATTCGATCTCAACAACTATCTCATTCAACTTGTTGATGGATCGGATGACAACTGACGTTTCGACCGCCGTAGTGTTTCTTGGCATGGCTGTTGATTGACTGGTTGTAGACGCCGCCCGCTTCTTGGCCACCGCTGCTGCCGCCTCGACATCCCACGACACCATCAACTTCAGCAAATCGCGACCTTCTTGCACCGCTGTGTACTCCCTCGCCTCATATTTTGTCACCAACTTCAGACTAGGTAGACGCTCAGGAAGAACCCGCATTTCGATTCGTAGCAACAGACGGGCCAATGGCGCACCAAGACAAGCATGGATACCACGACCAAAGCCCAAGTGTTGCTGCTGACCCTTGCCCGACGTCGACAGTGACAATTGTGATTGTACACCGATCCGCAAAACATCCGACTTGTCGAATTTGGTCGGATCGCGGCTCGCCGACTGATACGCGCCGAACACAATATCGCCAACCTTCAAATCGGTACCGCCAATAGTCACAGGCTTGAGGACTTCGCGCTTCATACCAGTGATGGCCGACTCGTACCGCACCAGCTCTTCAATCGTCGCCATCCTCGACGGCTCGTCGCGCGTCGCCGTCTCCCACAAGTTGAGATGCAGTAAGTGGGCCATGCCCGTCGTCATGACACTGGTGGTCGTCTCGTGGCCCGCCAGCAACAAACCGGGGATTAGCGACAGGTGCTCAAAGTCCGTCATGGTCACCCGTCCACTATCGCGCTCGCCCCAAATGTGGCTGATCAAGTCGTCTCGGCGGTCGGTCTTGCGCTGTTGGATGAGGTCGGCAATGTACTCGTGCAGCTCAATGTACCGTCCGAGCTTGACATAGTCGCTTTCTGGCTCTTTTTGTTTGCCATCGCCTTCGTCGTCATCTTCGGGACGTTTGGCCACGACCGTCGTCAGTTCCAACGCCTGCCCAACCCACTCCCACCGGTCGACATCCAGTCCCGCCACAGCCGTAATGATTTGCAGCGGCAGCGCATGGTTGAACTTTTCGCGAATGTTGACTCCTCGTTCACCAAAGTCGGCAGCTCTGCTGGCCCTCGACACCATCTTGTCCAGCAATGCATGCGCCCGTGCCTCCATCATTCCGGCAAACCGCTCCAGCCGACGGGGCACGAAGAAGGACGCTACTGCTTTTCTCAATCGATCGTGGTCGGGGTTGTCCAAACCCAAGAGTGTGCCGCGCATCGGACAGCGACCAGCCATGGCTGCCACGACAGGTGGAGGCATGTCGGGTACAGTGGGCCGCGATGAGAACGTGTCGGCATCGTCCAGCACACACACCACATCGTCGTAGCGGGCGACCACATACGCGCCCAGTCTGTCGCTCCACAGCAGGCCATCTGTCTTGTCGCGTGCCGCGGCGAGGTCGTCAAAGAGGCGGCCCGGCTGGGTGAAGAGGTCGGACAAGTTCGAATCGGATGCTGGCACTGGCGGGTGGGATGGTGGTGGCACGGCGCCTGCCATGTGTGGCACAGGGCATGTCGCCGGTGCCGTCGCTGCGGCAGCCATTGTGTATATCGGTCGTTGGTTATCTGTAACTTTTGTTGTTGTCGTTTCACAGCCTTGTTACAATGTGATATGCAGATGGTCATGCAGTAGCTAACCGACTCGGCTCTCTTTGCAGTTCCCCACAACGACTTTAATACACGACAGCTCGACTCGCGGAACCTAATCCACGTGCGACTCCCCGCTTCGGGTCAGTCTTGCGTTGATCGGATGAGCTGTCAACGGCGTTCCTTGTCGATACCGAACACCGAGCGATGGCCGTGATAGTTGATACTCTCAGAGACTCTTTTCGTCGATAATTAAAAACGTCTTTCCAACCATTTGCCGTCGTCAATTGCCATTCTTTTCCAAGCATTGCATTGCATCCCACGCCCACTACCCGAAGATGTGCGTGCCTTGGGGTTGATTCCCCGTGGGGAAGGCTAAGCATTTTCCATTTATCGCTCTCTTGTGATTTGACACGTTTTTGACAGTTCAGTCCTTTTGTGTTCCTGGTGCGTTGCACTAAGACCAAACGACGCCAAATGCCAGCAGCGTCATTGGCCAGACCGTCAAACCTTGTTCCACACCAACCACAATCTAAACCGCTTTTGTACGTCTCACCCCGTGGGACAACCGCCATCACCGGCATGTGGAGGCACGCCCCGATGAGGAGTCAGAAGAGTGACAGAAAATGGGATAAAAAAGTATGTGGGGGTCCTCGGGGAACGTTCTTAGAGAAAACATCGTGGTCCCGAACCCGGCCAAGTGATAAAGGATTGACTCGGCAGTTCGACGTACATGCATCACACGGAAAGAATGGGAAAAGGGGCAAGCACTGTTTTGTTGACAATTGTCTTTGTTTGATTTTTGGTCTCGTGGCGGCTATCCGCAGCCATTCAACAGCCTTTTCGTCTTCGTGTTCGTCTTCGTCTTTGTCGCTCCTCGTCTCCGCACCTGCAGTGTTGATCACCAACTTCCCTCCTCCACAGCCTCGCAGCCTCGCCTCTCTTCGCCTCGCACCATGACCACCATGGACAAGCCCGGCACCGACCACATCGACGCCGCCAGCGTCGCCTACGACGACGTCGATGCCGCCAAGGCAGCCAACATCCTGTCGCCCCACGACATGGGCGACGTCGTTCTCGTGTCGGACGACAATGAGGTCCGCCGCATTCCCATCCCGACGGACGACCCCAATGACCCCTTGAACTTCCCTAAATGGCGCAAAATGGGCATCGTCATCTCTTGTTGCTGGTTCTCTGTGTTTTCTCTGCTGTGCATCAGCGGCATCGGCACTTTCATGAACACGCTGTACGGCATGTACATGCCAGCGCACACCGCCGAGGAAGTCACCAGTTTGTCGACCTACCCGTCCATGGTCATGGCCTTTGGTAGCCTGGGCCTGCTGCCGCTGGCGTTCGTTGTTGGTCGCCGGCCCATTTTCTTGGGTGCCGTCACGGTCTGCTTGATCACAGCCATCACGGCCGGTGCCAGCAGCGGCTTCGAGGGCCACTTTATCAGCCGTATCTTTATGGGTCTGGCCACGGGTGTCACGGAGTCACTGCTGCCCCTCATTATCTCCGACGCCACCTACCTCAGCGAACGGTCGTTCTATTTCGGTGAGCCCACATCGCGCATGTTTTCTAACATTTCACCGCATCCTGCACCTTGCTAACACTCGTCTAGGCCTCTACTGGTCCGTCCAGAACGGCGTCAACGCTGCCCTCCTTGTCAGCCTGTCCTACCTCACGGCCAACCTTGGCTGGCGCTGGTACTACTGGCTATTTGCCATCACGCTGGGTGCTTCCTTGCTGAGCGCCGTCTTCTTCTTGCCCGAGACCCGCTTCCAGCGTCCCGCTGCCTCGCTCAACGGCCAGATTGTCTACACCGACGAGTTTGGCGCCACCCATATACTGAGTGATGCCGACGCCCGTGAACGTTTCGGTGGCGACATTACCATGCACGTTGACCTCCCTGCCTCGGGCGACCGCAAGCGCACGTTTGTCCAAGACGTCAAGCCCTGGAGCCCCGTCGCCAACAACGGCTGGAAGATTTGGACGGGTGCGTACATCAAGATCCTCTCCAGTCTGTCCTCACCTGGTGTGTGGTTTGCCATGCTAGCCGGTAGTATCTCGCTCGGTATTGCTATTGCCATTACTCTCATTTACAGCGGCCTGCTGGAAGACAACTACGGCTGGTCCCCTGCCTCGGTCGGTCTCTTCAACATTGGCACCGTCCCTGGCTCGTTCTTGGCCATGATCCACTCGGGTTGGTTTGCTGGTAAAGTGAACGTCTGGTTGGCCCGCCGCAACGGCGGTGTCCACAAGCCCGAGCACCATTTGATTCATCTGATTATTCCGTACGTCACCGGTGGCATCGCCATTATTGTATTCGCCGTCTGCACCAATAGCCCCGAAAAGTACTCGGCCTGGGCCCTGGTGATTGCCTGGGCCATCTACGAGTTTTCTTTCACGTGCATCATCATTACCGTCACCACGTTTGCGGCTGAGGTCTTTCCGGACAACCCGGGCGCCGCCATGGTGCCCGTCATTGGCGGCAAGAACATCATCTCGTTTGGTGCGTCCTATGGTCTGATTCCCATGCTGGCCAAGTACTCGTACCTCAAGTCATTCATGATTCTCTTTGGCATCTTTACCGGAATCTTTGCCCTCGGCATCCCCGTCTACTTTCTCGACTCCAAGGTACGTGCACTCTCTTCTGCCAATTTTCGTCCCTTTACAGAGGCTGACACCGAACAGTGGAAACGGGCCAACACGCGGAAGGCGTAAGCATCGTGTGTAACAAGTGGAAGAGAACTCTCTACTTTGTAAATATTTTGCTTGGTTGTCCTTGAATACAGCACCGTCTCGGTATATATGACACAGTTAAAGATCGGATTGTGATATAACATCTATAACTACAGGCTGTACAGTGCTGGCCGCCGAAACTGGTTCCTGGGATATACCAACGGTGGCCGAAGATAGTAATGCCCCCAATTATCACCGCCATACAGCATGTCGTACGTGCCCACCAGAGTTTTAACTTCAATATACATCCAGCCGACATCGTACTAAAGCGCGTAGATGGTTGCCATGTTAGTGGAGGGACAGTTTGACGAGAGAGGTGAAAGAAACTTACGGATATGGACGACTCGATGGGCGGAAACTTGTCCTCTACCACTTCTTCCTCGTCGTCCTCGTCGTCGTCAGACGGCTAGCCTCGAGACGAAAAGGCCCCCTAGCCTAGCCACTCGTCCTACTTTTGTAAATCGGCCAGCGACGTAAATGGCCTTACCCACGGCGACGTAACAAGGGTTATCGTCACCGGCGGCCCGGCTTCGTAAGGGCCCAACTAGTCCTCTACCGTCCGATATACCTCTAAACTGTCCAGGTTCGCCTAGTCGACGCAAAGGCAGTAGTTAAACCGTGGTAAATCGTTATAAAAGCCAGCCTACGCGACCGATACGTATTAAGCTGTGTCCCTAACTACTCCGTCCGCCACGCGATAAACCGCTCGCGCACCTACTCCTTCGTTACATTGGCCAGCGTCGTCTCGTCTTCGATGACGGTTTACGCCAGGGCCGGCTCCACGTACCGGGCAAACGCCTAACCTACGTCGGCATCGCGCTAGACGTACGTATACATACGCTGCTTTATCGTGTCGAGAAAGCGCGCCCAAGTATCGTCGTCTCCGTAGAGACAGCGGAACAGCACGAAGCCGCAGCACGCGAAGCCCGAAACGACCGTGCCTCGGATGGTTAGACTCCAACGCTGTTAATACGCCTCCTGGCGCGACCACAAGGGGAGCTACGTGAGAGGTATAGTACTCATGGTAGGCACAGGCGGTGCAAGGCCAGAAATAAATAGGCCTTTAGGGATGGTAGGGCCGGTGCAAGTGGTGACAGTTGTGGGCGTGGTAAGAATAAAGAATCGTGAGAGGAACACGAGTCGCACCTGTGTGGTTTTGAGCGCATTTTTTTTGTGATTGTTTTTTTTTTTTTCTGTTGGCAGCCACCGAGACTGGCTAAAGGGAAATATTTCGTATTACGGTGCATGAGTGCGAGGTTTGCCCTTCTTTTTTTTTAAAAAAAAGAAAAAAAAAATGTGCCGCATACGTTTTGTAGCATACATTTTCATTATTATCACTTAATTAGTTATAATGCTCATCCCATGATTAGTTGTTCCTGCGCAAATGAGATGAAATTTGTGGTACATACATTCCTTCATCCCGTTTTATTTTGATTATTCTGAACTAAATACCATTATTTACTACATTTCCATCAAGATGAGACAACATTTCTTCGCCCTTCGACCCTATTTAATGGAGTTCCGTCACATGCGCATTGTGCTGAATAGTGACGTCCTTAGGAACGTCCGTTGTGGCCACAGTGCCGCCAATGCGGCGGCTGACATAGTTATTCATCTGTTTGTCAATGTCGGCGGTGAAGAAGGACGCAATGACGGCAATGGCGGAGAAGGCCAAGGCGACTAAGTACACAATCTTGAAGCTCGAGGCATAGGCCGTCTTGACGCCGTCCCCTATGGCGGCTTCAATCACTGAAGTCATGCCAGGCACTGCATCCAGCGCAGCAGCCGTGCCGTTGGCGACGGCGGCAATGGCGGCTTCGACCGAGCTCGAGGGGAGGCCGGCAGCGACGGCCGCCGCCCCAATGTCCTTGGGCATGTTGGTGGCGACGCGGGATTGGAGGACGGCGATGAAGATGCTAACCGAAATGGCGCCAATGGTTTGTTTGACGGAGCCCATAAAACCGTTGGCCAGCCCCAAATCAGCCGGGTCTGTGACGAGACCGTTGGCCACGAGCGTAATGACGTCCATCCAGCCGGACGAGAAGCCGGCGAGTGTCGTAAAGGCAATGGCCATGGCCTCGGTGTGCTGTGTGGCGCCGGCGAGGCCGCCTAGAAAGGCCGTGAGAATAATGGTAGCGACAATTAGCTGCAGGCGGACATGGCCCACGGCCTTAAGGAGAGGGCCAATAACAATTTCAGCAAGAGCGAGGGCCAGGCCGGACGTAATGGCCATCCAGCCAATCTTGATATTGTCGGTTGTGTACAGAAACTCAATCTGCTCGGGCCACAGGATGCTGAGCGAGGTAAAGACCATTTGTCCAGCGGCGGCGACGACGACGATTGCGACGTAAGGAACGTTCTTGAGCAGGCGGATGGGCAGCAGGGGCTGTTCTAGTGGGACATAGACCTCTGGAGGAGGGTTAGTATGTAAGTTTTGATTTTGGATGAGGGTAACAATAGCAGTCACTAACCATAGAGCACAAAGGCAACGATCATGGCCACACCTAGGACCAACGGAGCGACAATGTGCGCACTCGACCACGGATACGAGCTACCACCCCAGTCTATTTTGTCAACAATAAGAAGCTTTTGAGAAAAGAAGAGATGGAAGAAGAAGAGACGTGAAAGAAGAGAAAACTCACTCAATGCTAGCAGAATCAACACCTGACCGGCGGTAAAGAAGAACATGCCGCCCCAGTCCAGCTTCTTGAGCTCCTTTTGCCACGTCAACTGGGCATGCATCTGGTGCAGCGTCGGTGGGAAGTAGCAGAGCACCAAAAGAATCAGGGCGGCGCCATTAAACACGACATTCAACCAGTAACACCAGCGCCAGCCCAGGTTCGGATTGTTGATGAACTCGCGCGCAATCAGCGAGCCAAACCCAGCAAAGGGAAGCACACCGATAATCATGACACCTTGGACGATGCCGCGGTGTTTATTGGGCACGAGCTCCTGGATAATGTAGGGGAACGTGAGCTGTGTGGTCGATGCCACGCCGTAAATGGCCGAGCCGGCAATGAGCATGTTGATGCTCGTGGCCTTGGCGCAAATCACAGAACCAGCAACGCCGACGACTTGGCCGACAATCAAGAACCAACGGCGACCGACAATATCACCGACGCGGCCAACAATCAGCAGGCCGACGCCACAGATTATTCCGCCGGCATCGCTGATCCAAATGTACGACGGCGAGGGTCCAAGCGAGTTGTTGATGACGGTAATGGCGCTGGCGGGCAACGAAAAGCTAATGTACAAAGACACAGCCAATAGGACGACGCTGGCACACGAGCCCAGAAACCGGAAAGACAACCAGTAGGCATCGGGAATGTTGTCGGCCTCGACACCACGGGCCTCGGGTGCTTCAATGTCGGCGTCAATGTCGTTTGTCGTTACGTGCTCAACAGTAGGCTTTTCACCCGCTTCGAGACGAGAGTCGGCCATCGTGCCGGCCATGGTGAAGTTGTGTGATCGAAGTAATTGTAGAAGAGATGAAAATGTGTGAAGGCCCTCGACGAGCTACTGGAAGAGAGGTGCCGGGGAAGACT
The DNA here is from genome assembly GCA_029298735.1 of Ophiostoma sp. CBS 140.51. Lineage (NCBI taxonomy): Eukaryota > Fungi > Ascomycota > Sordariomycetes > Ophiostomatales > Ophiostomataceae > Ophiostoma > Ophiostoma sp. CBS 140.51. Next base: position 84,365 of record JANSLP010000107.1, read on the forward strand.
TCTTAAACATATGCAACCAGTGACGATCCCAGAGGGGAGAGGGTTCTAGGCCATCCCATCCAATTCCATCTCATCCCATGTGCATTGAGCCATGTGCGTGCACCAATGGAGTAGATCGGACAAATAAACGTGTCGAGACAGGGGTGGCTACGAAGTGGCTGCCCCATTTAGCATTGGACTGCTGATTCATTCCTTGTTTGTCTGCCATCTTCGGTATTTGTTATTTCCCTTCTTCCCATTCTCCATATTTTCTCCGCGTCCCCATGATCTTCCCCCACGAACAGCACGTCACAACGGCACCTTCCATCAGCAATCCAGACCATGCCAGCCATGGTTGGAGATAGCAAAAAGAGGATGTCGTGGGAGAGCATGTACAAAAGCAGCGGGACGCGTTGCTCGTGCATGCATCCTGTCGTCGAGGAGGGGCGGAAATGTAGATACGCACGCAAGACCCGACTTTGGGGTCATTTTTCAAGGGAGAACTGACAGAGGATTCATGTTTTCCACACGTTGATCTGCACCTCCGCACCGGATGATAGTCGGATGCTTGTTTAGTTCTTTTTGGTTCGTCCCCACGGGGACCGTGCGATGAAGAAGGAGGAGAAAGAAGAGGAGAAAAGAAGAGGTCGTGTTGCATCAATACCAGAAGTCGTTACATCCTTGTCAAGCTAATGACTCTCCAAGACGCTTCGTGCGGGACTTCGGGCGGCCACAAAGCTTGATTGGCTAAGAGTTTATCGGTGTCCGGTATGGTATCCGTAAAGGAACGCTCCTTAAAAAAGCGACAAACAAATAAAGCGGTCGTAATGATGATAAACATTTGAAAATACTCTTGTTCCAAACAGTCACCCACACATTTTACCACGGACCACATCGAGACTCTCGTTTAGCCTGCTCTTCGACAACATGGCTTCAGATCGAAAGCACACCGGACGCTGGGCCGCTCTATTGGTGGCGGCTTTGGCCATTGCTGCATCCTTAAAGTATGGACAAAGAGCCAGGCAAAATGTCATCGACAACGATCTGCTCGTCCGCACGCCGCTGTTCACATACAAAGGAGCCGTCAACGACGAGACACCACTGGTACGGCAGTTTTTGGGGATACCGTTTGCCGAACCGCCCACACGTTCTCTCCGGTTCAGACCGCCAGTCACAAAGCGTACCCCGTTGACCGGTGAGCCCACGGTTGTCGACGCCACACAGTACGGCGCCTACTGCTACCAGCACGACAATGGAGAGCCCAGTTTTTTCCGCAGCCAGCCAGGACATGGTCTACCAGAAAATGTAAAGCAGTCGGAAGACTGTCTGACATTGGATGTGTGGACACGGAGGTCTCCCAACTCGACAGCAAACACAAAAGCTGCTGTCCTCATCTGGATCCACGGCGGTGCACTCATGACGGGCGACAGTTCGACGCCCTACCAGCGTGGCAACCGGCTGGTGGCCAACCACGAGGATGTGGTGGTCGTGTCAGTCAACTACCGCGTCAACATTTTTGGGTTCCCAAGGGCCGGTGCCCTGGACGGCCGCCATCTCAACCCCGGTTTCCTGGACGTCCGCTTGGCCGTCGAGTGGATCCACCACAACATTGGAGCCTTTGGCGGCGACCCGGCGCGCATGGTCTTGTTTGGCAACTCTGCTGGAGGCACGCAGGTGGACAAGTATGCCTCGCCTGGGCACACGACCCGCTCGTCACGGGCTACATTTGCATGTCTGGCCAGGGTGAGTTCTCAGCGGACCCGGCCGACGTGTCCAATTTCACGTATGTTGCAGAGCGTGTGGGGTGCGCCGGTTTTGTCACTGATGACAGGAAGGATTACGACGGCGAAATGGAGTGCATGCAGGCCGTCGACGCCGAAAAGATTATTGCCGTCCTCAACAACTACGACAGCCGCACACCGGAAAACGGCGGCCGCGTCCTCAACTTCCAGCCCCAAACTGACAACGAGACCAGTTTTGGCAACTATACCGACCTCCAAGTGCGCGGTCTTTATGCACCAAAACTGCCCCAAGTCATCGGCAACGTCGCCAACGAAATGGTCTCACTGTACCACCCCTGGACCGGTGAGCAACCAGACCAAGAAGTGTTAGATCTGCTGTCCGGGCTCTTTGTCTGTCCGGCCGCCAAAGCCGCCAAGGCCCGTCAAGAGTTCGGTTCCCCTGTGTGGCGCTTCCGCTACTTTGGCGATTTTCCCAACATGAACCCAGAGACGTGGCTGCACGCCTACCACGGCAGCGAGGTGCCCATGGTCTTTGGGACCACCGATACATATGCGCCCAACACCCCAGAACAGGATGCTTTGAGTCTGTATATGCAGAGTGCGTGGGTGGCCTTTGCCAAGGACCCCGTTAATGGTTTGTTGGAACTGGGGTGGCCGCACTATATCGAGAACCAGGACACGCTCGTGCGTCTGGGCTACGAGAATACTCTGGATATTGACCTCGTCCAGGGTGACACGTATGACGAGTTGTGCCCCTACGTCATGTCCCACATGGGCGATGTTGTGAAGCGGGCCATGCCTCCGTAAACTCAACAAATAGAGTGATGGAAAATATCAAGTACTGTTTGTCAACTTAGGTTATTATGTTTTACTTCACAAAACTGGTACACCAATGAGTGGATATATAAGAGGCATACATGACATGGAAGTAAACAGTGAAACAAGTCAACATGAGTTATGAGGTGAATGTGCTAAGAATAATTTGGGAAAGGTTTCAATCGTATGTTCAATGTAAATCAAGATTGTTTTTCTTACTCTTTTTCTTCTAAAACAAAGTTGAAAAAGATGTGCAATAAAATCAAGTCATCATTTAATATTCGACTCAATATTATTTTACAGTTATCAATCTCTTGCAAATTTCAAACATGCCAACTGAATGTAATTCCAAAAGGCGACGAGTTACGAAATATGACTGAGTTGCTGTCGTGAGAAACAAGTGTTTTTGGTGCAATCTCACACAACAACGTGGTGCACGTGCAATGATTCATTCGTCGCATATCGTTTTCCGGCTTTACGATGTTGGGCGAAAATCCCGACCAAATCTGATACTGGTGGAGTTTGTGATTTCGCATGTTCCAGCGTCGATTCTAGCTCTCTTTTCCCCAGGTTTTTACCCTTCAGCTGGGAGAGAGAACCCTGCGTTTATCCTCGTGTCAAACGGAGTCTGATCTGTCTTTTTTCCCGTTGGCGTTGAAGGATTTCCGGCAGGGCCAAGGGCCACCATCAGGGCGCAGCGGGGCCTGAAGGAGACCAAGGAGCGGGTCGGTATATCCGCGCACCCCGGTCCCCACCACCCAAACAGCACCAAAATCGCGCGTATCTATTTTCCGCGTTGTGTGCACCCCCTTTTTCCTACAGCCCGCCTCTCTGGGTCTCTCTGGGAATAACAGGAAGAAAAAGAAAAGAAACGGACCAGGAACAGACGAACGGACGGGAGCTAGCAAGGAATGCTAAGATCCGGGGAAGCGGATACCCCGGGGGATGTGAGTTCGGACGTTTGAATAGACGCGGCGTTGACCGGGGTGTTGGCCGGGACAGCCGCTCAATGTTCAACGCCCTGGCAGAGGGCACTTTGATGACAAACATTGGTGCACATATTTTGTGAACACAATTATTCCGGGATATTATGATTTTCTGACTTTCTTGATAAAAAGGGCAATTTTCCCAGGCGGACTGTTTATCTCTCCAATTACCACATATCACCACATTTAGGCAAAATACGACCGCCCAGATCTATCCAGCATATTCACAGTGCATCGCTTGTATGGATGCGGCCGCCGAGTCGACGTAATATCGGCGTGTGGATAATGTGCCGACATCCAGCCAATCCCGTTTTCCCCTTAGTTTACTTCCGTCTTGGTATTTATTCTTGTCCTTCTTGGGTGCGGTGTTTTGATGACAACCGGCAATCAGAACTGGAAAGATGAGATAGACGGGTACATAGTGATTGGAGAAAACAGGCAGAACACATGTGGATATTGCAGTTCGTCCCGTCAAGGGAAACATATAAAGCCAGACTCGTGGACTTCCACCTGTCACTGTTGTGGTCCTGTTGACCACGCACGTATTATCACCGACTCATTCGTCCTCCCGACAACACTCGTCGCCATGAAGTTCCTTGTTGCTCTTGCCGTTGCGGCGGCTCCGGCCCAAGCAGCGCTCCGTTTCGGCTGCTCAACACTTAGCATCCAGCGTCTCGACCCCTTGGTCCAACCCGGCGCCATCCCATCCAGCCACTTGCACCAGATCGTCGGCGGTAATGCCTTCAACGCCACCATGACGGGCGACATTGGCGCCCAGGCCAACTGCACCACGTGCACCTTCTCCGAAGACTTTTCCAACTACTGGACGGCCGTCATGTACTTCAAGGCACCCAACGGCACGTACAAGCGTGTGCCAATTATGCAGAACACGGCGCTGCCCAACGGCATCAACGGCGGCATGACCATCTACTACACCCAACAGGACTTTTCCAGTAACGGCAACCAAAAGATTACGGCCTTTAAGCCTGGCTTCCGCATGACCGTCGGCAACCCGGCCACGACATCGCTCTCTGCTGCCGAGGGTCACGTCGGCCTGCGCTTTGTTTGTTTGGATGAAAAGGCCACGCGCTTCCCGGAGTTGCCGACCTTCCCGACCCGCGCTTGTGTCGGCGGCATCATGACCGTCCACCACTTCCCCTCGTGCTGGGATGGCGTCAACCTCGACAGCCCGGACCACCAATCGCACATGTACAACACCCAGGGCGAAGCCTTTAGCAACGCTGGTGCCTGTCCTGCGTCCCATCCCGTGCGCATGCCCCAAGTTGCCTATGAGACGCTTTGGGACACCACCGGTTTCAACCATTTGTACCCGACCGACGGCAGCAACCCCTTCTTTATGAGCTACGGCGACGACCACGGCTACGGCACACACGCCGACTATGTCTTTGGGTGGAAGGGCGACTCGCTGCAGCGTGCCATGGACTCGTCGTGCATGTTCCAGGGCTGCGAGAACGGCAAGCCGCTGCTGTCGCAGTCGGTGACGGAGATGAACAAGTGCGCCGTGGCGAGTACTGTCCATGATGACATTGATGGATGTGAGTAGCCTGCGAAGCAACGAGGTCAAAATGGTGGCCATAATTAAAGAGAACAAACACTAACCTTCTGTGATAGGGGTCACTGAACTGCCAGGCCAGTCGATGCAGATGTAAACGACGCTGCCAGTAGCTTTCGCCTCCTTTCCCTTCTGCTGATCATCTATTTTGATCATGCTTTTGTTGATGTCCGAGCACACAACGGCGGCTTACTTCCCACAGAAATGATCGGCTCTGGGCAGGTCTGGACTGTCCGCCAGCAGGTAACAGTATGTCAGATGATAGACAGCGAACAGACTGTGAGAACGTGGCTTTCTTGCTGCTTTTGTCGACGTGCTTGATCGTCAGGGAATGCTGGGAAATAATGTGGAGATGTGGTTTGGAAATAAACGGATTACATGTCAATAATCTCACAATCTTTGTCACTTTTTCATTTCTCGTTTGCGACAATAGGTGACTATCTGCAGTGTAATTTTAGTGCATTCACTTCGTCTTATTCGGAGGACGGAGCACTTTCCGAAGACACGAAGGATTTGTCCTTCTCCTCACCGTAGTCCACATCAAGAGCCTCATGAAGTCAGACTTTTACTTGTCTAGCTGTTCTCAATCGCTGGACAGTGCTGAAGAATACTGGAGAATGACAGGAGGATGGATACCTGTGAGTAAAGACGCTGAGCTCGACAAAGCATCGACCACTTTTGAGGCGAAAACAGAACGAGGCGTCGTCATGTTGTCAAAGCGAGCACTTGGCACAATCGAGGGCGTCCCTTTTTCTTGTTTTCCTCGCACTTGGCTTTTCACCATTCTCCAAGCATTCACTTGGCCAACTTGGCTTCTCACCCTTTTCGCTTTCTTACGCTTCTCATTGATCTTACTTCCACACTTCTCCTGATTTTGTTTGACTTGGCTGCCAATTTTTACGCTTGGCTACCATTTCCTGGCCACTCCTCATCTCCGCTAAAGCTTGTTATTCTCGCCCGGATAGTGTCCTCCACCATGGCCCGACGGACTAAAGCTAACTGCGACCTCGCTAGACCCAACTCTGATGTCTGCATAGTTAGTGCCTCCCAACCAACAAAAACAGAAAAAGTCGTCACAAGCCACGCAACCACCACCCACACCATCTCGTCCTGCACCCAGTCTAAACCGCGAATTGCTTGCAGTTTTGCGCAGTTGAACTAGTTATGTTTTGGTGAAGTGTGTTCACAGATTCCCAGAATGCAGTTTTGTGGCATCCACAATTTTGTGAAAAGAAGCTTGCGTCGAAGAAGCTTTTCTTTTGTTCGAGTCGGAACTGTTTTGCGGAGAAAAGGGTTCGAGACATATAGGGACATTGGCGAAGAAAACAAGAAACAGCTCGAGATGAAAAAGGGAGAGCACATGGTTCATGCCGCCAGTTCATGCGCGTCTTCGGAGAATGCAAAAATAGGAAAACGAAAAGGGGCGCCCATGATAGAGAGACTATGCACGACGACTAGAAGATGTCAAACATAACGCTTCTCGCAAGCCACCCCTTTCTCGCTTCGTCTTTCTTTCCTAATTATCATCTCCTTGTTCATTGTTTTCTTATTGCATTTGATACCTTCCTTTTGCATTCCTTCACTTTCACGGAGCCTGCCGTTCTTGACTCGTTGCTCGCTTGTCATCCAACCGGAAAGCGTCCCCGATGCCCCTATATCCATTCTGGGACCAGCGTCCGACATTTCTGGTAGTCTCTCCTGGCTCCTCATTCAGAGCCCCTTTCTTGTTCCGGAAAGGCCGCAGGAGACCACCGGGAGTCTGTTCGCCAACTGGTCGTTGTCTGTTGGTTGCTAGTCGTTGTTCTTGTCGTTGTCGCTGGCTGTGAAGATGTTGGTTGATGGCTTCTGTTCTTCCGTGCCTACAGTATTTACATCGTCGTCCATTTTACCGCGCTGTCGTCGCAGAATCTCAAAAATTCGAATGTCGTACCTGCAGAATGCACCCTCTTGCGTCGTGTTCATAGTGGCTCCCCTCAAGCCTTTTTGTTGCGTCGCAGCCGGTTGATTGGAGCCTGCCCGTTTAAGTAAATCTATCGTCGTTGAGGGTCGCATTGTGGCTGTTTGGTCAGTATGGTCGCACTCGCCCTTCGATTTTGTGGAACGCTGGCCATCTCCCGTGGACGGTCTCCCGAGAAGTGGCGTGCACGGTCAGAGATGAGAATGGCAATGGAGTACGGAGTATTGAGGAAAGACCAAGACGGGCAAAGGATACCCAAGCCCAACACAAGCAATTCTCCAACGTTCCATCCGTGCCTTTACGTCGCATTTCACTTGCAACGCTTCGTTTCGATTGCCTTCCAGAGTATATTTTCTCCTACCTCCTGATAGACTGATACAAATGTTTTCTCATGAAATATATGCGCCCCCCTTTTTTCTCACATCGTATTTTCTGCTTTAGCCTCCCAGACGGGTCCTCGTCATGTCGGCTCCGAATGCTGTTCGTTGCAAAGCAATTAGCAAAAAAAAAACCCAGAGTTTTCATGCCCCATACAAGGATTGTCGTTCATGGATGTCCACGTCCATGCCGTTGTACCTTGACTTGTCCCAGACGTTTGTTAAATGTATCATATGGATCAAACTTTACTTCCATCGCTTGCAGAGATTGGCACAAGAGTAAAAAGTAAAAATAAAAGTGCCCCTCTCACCACGCCCCTCTCGGGTGCAGGTCCGGATCAGCAAAGAGACGACGGGGTGGTCTCTGGGAGAAGACGGAGAAGAGGCACAGAATAGTGACAGACGGAGTACTCCGTCGATACTTCTCTACACACGCGTATATCTACGTATTGCGTTCTCGAATTCAACAATCTGTGCAGTTCCGTCCGTGCTGAGGAAAAGACTACGGATAGTCTCAAAGTGACCCCCTTTTATCGCGTGCGATACTGATCAGCAAATCGGCAAGTATTGCGATAAAATCGCAATTCACAGACTGCGATCGGTGGCTGTTGTTCGCTTGGCCATCGCTTGGCTGCGTCTGTTGTGTTTGGACTTGCTGGCCAGAAGAAACTCGTCGTTTTCTATCGTGTGTCTTACCTGTCTCTCCCTTTCGGACCGTGGACTTGGGAAGGGTTTTGGCCATTGCAGGGATGTCCAAAAAAAACTGTCCAGGGTGTCACTTGCGCATGCTTGGCTTGTGCTTATTTTTTTCTCTCGAGGGGGAAAGAAACCATCGAACCAGGGTCCTGTGGTTTGAGTGGAGGAGGGGCGCATACTATTTCTGAATTTGGCTCTCGGCATGATGGTGGATGGATGGTGGCCGGCCGTGGGAAGTGGTGTGGATGGAGAGAGAGAGAGAGAGAGAAGAAAAGGTGGAAAAGAAGGGGGAAAATGAACCAAAGGAATCGAAAAAGAAACACACACAGACGTTGAAAGACACAAAAATATCATACTTTCGCGGCGTCTGTCTGCGCACAAACATAACGGACGGAGATGTCCTTGCGCATCAACTAAGAACTAGGGGCCGACCAGGGACCAGAAAAGGAGTGAAGGAAATAAAATAAAATAAAAAATCAGAGCAAAAAGACCAACTGCTCGACCAAGTTCTCTGGTTGTCTGGTACTCGGAAACGAACGCCATCCCTGAACCGAGAAGAAGGAAAGGAAGGGGAGAGGAAAGAATTTGAGTGCAAAAACGGGCAAAGGATCGTCCACAAAACATAGACCAAATTCTAGCCTGTCTTGTTCCTAGTCTCAAAGAGCGAACAAACGCAGTGAGTAAAAGTTGCCAGGGCTTGAAATTGCACTAGGGGAACGCAGCCAGGACCAGCCAACGACCAAAAAACAACCCCCAGAATAACATGCAGGATCATAACAAGGAATCAAAGATGGATGAGAAAAGAGTTTACCCCTGAATCGAACAGATGGCGAGGGTCTTTCTTGCAGGCTTCGTTGACGAGTGGATTAATGGCGTCTTCTCCTTTGATGTTTTCTGTCATTTCTCTCGGTTGACTTCTTTTCCGCTGTGGTTCGTGTTGCTCATTGCCCTTTCTGACTCTTTTTGTGGCATTTCGTACCTCCTCTGCTTCTCTTTTTGTGCCTCTTGGATGCTTCCTGGGAACGACGTGTCACAAAGGTACCAGGAACAGAAAACGTGTATTCCCTGAGTCCCTGACCTCGCCGTTATCTTGTGCAACGAGTTGAGCATCAAAGAACAGACGTTGAGCCTCTTTTCTGTGGCAGGGTTCAAGAAGGTTATTTATTTTTGCGTGCATCGTGCGTTATGGCGCACTGTCGCAGAATCTCTCAGTGTGTCTTGCGTCGTGCGTCGTCACAGCCGTCAAAGTCGTCACCAACGGACGCCTTTCGGCAGACAGACACTGAAGAAACAACAAAAAGCCAAGCGAGATGCAATGTGGTTGCAGCCGGCAGTAAACTTCCTTGGTAACCCAGATTGACGAGTGTATTTCTCCTTTCTGTCGCATCGTTATTTGCTTTTTCCTGTGTTTCCTCTCGGTTTCCTGTCGTGTTGTCACTGTTCACCTTCTTCATCTGGCGATTTCTCGGGCTGAGCACCCCTTTTCTCGAGTTTTTCTAGTTCAGTTGGGGGCCTGTTGGGGGCGGAGGAACACCAATCCAGACAACTGAGACAATGAAAGAAAGAGAAACAATGGTACAATGGGTGACAGGGTCATTGGCAGGCCGCTGTAACGGTGTGACACGATGCTGTTGTTGGAGGGTCCTGAGGTACGAGATACAAGATACTTGTGCGCAATTGACGACTGACGACATACAAAGTTGAACACGGGTAAGGGTTTTGCGGTGGAGAGACACCAGCTGCAAGGGCGCGGAAAATATCTACGAGTAAGGCAAGTGGATGGAAGAGAAGCGGAAGTGGAAAGAGAGAGAAAAGGCGAATGCGGCGAGAAAGGAGTACAAGAACAGGGGTAATAAATGTTAAAAGAATACTTCCAGCTGACGGATCTGTTCAATTTTAGACTAACGAAGGATACATAAAAACACTAACAAAACA